>JAGGAP010000477.1:0-22842 GCA_017657235.1 Termitomyces sp. T73sscA
CACCCCCCCCCCCCCCCCCCCCCTTTTCCCCCCCCCCCCCCCCCCCCCCCCCCCCACAGATCGACGTCCAAATCGCCAACCACCACCTAACCGACCACATCGAATGGGACCTCTTGTCCCCGCTCACCCCCGAGGCGTTCGCGAGCACACTCTGCCGCGATCTCGGCCTCGGCGGCGAGGCAGTCCCGCTCGTCGCACAC
This sequence comes from Termitomyces sp. T73sscA, assembly GCA_017657235.1. Taxonomy (NCBI): domain Eukaryota; kingdom Fungi; phylum Basidiomycota; class Agaricomycetes; order Agaricales; family Lyophyllaceae; genus Termitomyces; species Termitomyces sp. T73sscA. The sequence continues at coordinate 201 of JAGGAP010000477.1, forward strand.
GCCATCCACGAAGAGCTCATCAAGCACAAAAAGGACGCCATAGAGTGGGGCGTCATCGACCATGCCGCCAACATGCCCAGGGACAAGACCGGTCTCGGTCTCGGCTGGGGACGCTCAGGCAAGGAGGGCAGGGGTCCAAAGTCCCTCCGTGGCGTCTGGAGAGACTGGGTCGAGAGCACAGAGTTTGCCACTGGCTTCGAGGTCCTCAGCGCCGAAGAGGTAGAGAGGAGGGAAATTGAGAGAGAGAGAGCTAGTCGGTGCGTGTCCAGTCTACTGCGTTGCGTCGCGTGCTTATCCTTCCTAGACGCTTGAGGAGAGAGACGTCCAAATTTCAGACGACGAGGAGTTCGAGGAGGATACGATATTGAATGTAATTACTTGTAGAATTTACACATCAGAGCGGTACATTCCCAGAATCGTTCTAGCCCAAGCAGCATTCTCCGCAACTCTCTGCGCAAACATCTCACCAAGCAGTTCCTTCAACTGCGCAAGCACCTCTGCATCTAGCGGATTAGACGGCTCCAACGCAATCACCATATCCGACGTGGGCTGCAACACGCGCAGCGCGTCCTGCCCAGCGTTCAAATTCAGCCAGCAACGTTATCGTAACCACTCACCATGACGGAATTGATCAACGGTCCAGCATCAGCTGCATTCCGACACTCGTTCTCCACGACTCTCGCGCCCCCGCCTTCAACGAGCCCCTTCCGCACCGCCTCCTTCCCTACGCCCACGAGCCCGCGAATAGCCCCCTCCCGCGTTCCCTTGCTCTTCCCCGGCGAGATCAGCGCAAGTAGGAGCGTCTTCATGATGCGCGGCGAGAGCGACGGGTACGTCGTAGAATGCTGCGTCAAGACGCGCGAAAGCGTCTGTGCTGCCGTCGTGCGCAGATGCGTGGCATGTGAAGGGGGAAGTGTAGAGTGCAGCAATGTCGAAAGGACCGGGGGGAGAATTTGGTGGAGCTGATGAGGCATTAGTACCCCCTCAACGACTCTAGACACAAAAGACATACGTATGGCTCGACGAATAGCGTGTTGTTCTCCAACAACGCGCTGACGACGTCCATCATGACTTCGAGAATCTTTCCATCGCTCTCGTTTTGCACGCCCTCCTTGAGCGAGCTAACGACGCCCTCGCCGACCCACCGTATGAGATACGGAAGCAACGCCTGCAACCCCGCGTCGTTCCTCAGACTCGCCAGCGCCGCCGTACGCTTCGCGAAATCATTCGAAGGCGGAAGCAGCGACTCTGTCAACCTACTATAATACAACTGCAGCTCCCTCGACAACACCTGCTTCACAAGCTGCTGTTGCTGCTGCTGCTGCTGCTGTTGGCGCCTCACAGCCGCATTATGCGCCAACGGCCCACTCCCATTCGCCAACGTCTCCCCCTTCGCCCCGGCGGTAGTAACAGAGTCCACCTCCGTCTCGCGAGGTATAGCAGGCGGGTTCTCCGGTATAAGCGGCTGCACTCCCTCCACCGCAAGCCAATGCGCAGTCCATCCCACCCCCTTTGGAAGCGTAATCTTCTCCTCCCTCAATACACGATCAAAATCAATTTCCTCGTCCTCGACAAAATACACGGGGCCCGCGGCCGCAATATGCGGGAACGGCAGCGCCCTGCGGAATACGGGTGGGTTGTTCGCGGCTGTGTGTCCGTACAAAGGCTCGACGTTGAGTACGCGGAACGCTTGCTCGATGTCCGAGGTGGTCAATGTAGTGCGCCGGCCGTGCCGCATGAACCGCGCGGCTTCCTACGAATATAAATCATTGTAGATGCGATGACGCGGGGCTGCTGCTGACCTCGATAACCTGGTGTATTCGATACTCGACATCACTCGCGAGGGCCGAAGCGACGACATCCGTGATGTTTATGCTCAACGACTCTGCGACGTCCTGAAAGCAATCCAGCAGCCGTCAAGCTGGGTTATCATACACTTGCCTTGATGGCGTCGATTTTATAGACTCCAGTATGCTGCGTCTGCGGTCCACGCGGTTTCGACTTGTTCATCGAGAAGAGTATTGTCATCTATTTGTTCCTATCTATGTACACTACGCGACTCGTAAACAGCCAACAGCGACGAATCCATCTTGTAACTACGTCAGCGACGATATCCAACCAAGAGAACAAAACCTACTATAATAGACGTTATTGCAGCACACGGTCCCCCCTTCATAAGGGCTACCTTGCCATGAGGACGCGAATCCGTGAGTAACATCCGACTCACCATGAATCCACATAGGGGGTACACTGCAGCCCTATGTTACCGCCCGTGCCAGGGTCAATGTGAGCCGCCTGCAATGCCTTGGCTGCATATTTATTGTTCCTGTCCACGACGGTCCTGCAGCACTGGACACCTGGGGCCGGGCAGTTGGCCGGACGCGCCAGCGAGAGCGAGATGACTGCTGCGAGGACGATCAGTGTGGCAGATTTGAATACCATCTTTTTGCTTCAATAGGGACCAGAGCGACGCGATGCTTTATAGAGAGGTATAGGAGATAGTCTTAGACTGACTCGGAGATGGATCCCCGCCTCGCCCCTTGAATATTTTACAAAATTCAATGATTGTACAGATTTGATTTACTACTTCAACGTCCTCTCGAGATGTTTAAAGAAACAGAGTTTGGCGAACCAATGCGATCGCTACCCTGATCTTTGCCGTTCTGCAAAATCTTGGCCACGACTTCGTCATCCTTGCTCGTGCCAAAATCATTCTCGAGTTGTTGTTTGGAAGGTTGACCAAGGCGCCCTTGGTGTCCTTGATTCGAATGGAAGATGTCAAAAGCTGAAAAGAGCTCAGTCCTGATGATACGCTTGCTGCGTTGAACAGACTTACAATCTACCACCTGAGAAAGTGGTATAGACCTGGTGCATTGAAGAGTCAACGATTAAATCTAGATCAAGAGACATCGTGTATTTACGTGTCTATCAGAGAAATCGTTCAATAGGCGAGATGGGCAACGATCAGGAAGATAACCTCACCTCCTGCTTTCCATTTCTTATACTAATCGTGGGTGGCAACTTAAGAACGTAACCTTCCGGGAATTCACGCAGGGAGACTGACCTCTTCGGGATTGACAATGACGGTGTATTCATCCGTAGAGGTATGATCGGGTTTGTATATGACCTTGGTAAGAGACTTGGACATGGCTGATCTGGCTTTATCGTGCGAGGAAATCGATTTGTGAGTGGGCGGAGGTTAGGGGGGGTTTATAACAGATTGTGGCACATTGATGTCATAATCGAAACCGACGTCACGCGACAGGCCGCGTGCCTTTTCGGTTCGGATGATCGAACAAAAGGGAAAACTGTCTATGCCCTGCAGTCCTTCTCATTATTATTTGATGAAGGGGTACAAAGGTCCCCGTCATCCAGCTTGGACCATCTCAATGATCCTTTGTACTTTACAGGTGGCATTCCAAGATTGGTCAAGGGCACAACCGAAGGTCTATTAAAAGTCAGCACAATCAACATCGGGACAATTCCTTTCTCAGTCACCGTCCATGAGCACAATGAAAGGGAAAGGCCGTGTCTGACAAACGGCGGATGAGGCTTTCGCATTGCGAAACGCCGAGTGAATCATTGAACATAATTGCACCTTCAATGGTTTCAGGGTCCAGCGGAACAAGCCAATTCATATGTACTCACCTCGGCATGCTTTGGAATTGATCAAGTCAAGTAATTCTCGTGGGCACCAACGCAGAGCTTTCAGCCAGGAAAACTCATCTTCGTCTTCATCGATTAATGGCGTCTTAGGAAACCCATCCGACTCCAGCTGACCCAAAAAACCTTTGACAAGGTTACGAAGCTCATCGCCTAGTAACAGCTAAGAAAAAGAAACATTAGCAAAAGTGTCTTGAGCCAGAACTAGACATTACCTTGTCGCTGACCACCTCTGGAATGCTCCTGACCAGAACTTGGGTATAGCCCGAATCCGTACCGCTGTCATCTGATGAAACTTCTGGCATCTCCCGAATTTCGAATTGAAATCCCCAGGAACGAAAGGCTTCTCGAACTTCCAAAGACTCATTTAACCGCTGAGCTTCATGAAAAGTGAGGAGGACAGGCAAAGGAGGCGAAAGTTCCCTGACTTGCACGCCCCCAAGACCCGGATCCTTCCCATTCCTACTGTGCAGGAACCCGGAGCAGAGATCGTTCAAAAACCGCTCGACTCGGATACGTTCATCTGCAGCGTGCTGGTCAACCAGTACGAGCACATACCCCGTTGAAATTCCATCATCGTCGCTGATGTGATCTTCTATGAGACAGGCAATAAATTTTGTGTCGACTTGATTGATCACGATGGCTCGACGGAGGTCTTCTTTTCTGAAATTATAGTGATGTTTTATTGAAGCTGAGCTGGCCAGTCCAGAACGAAATTCATGGAATTTAGTTTCTGTTGTCTCATTCAGAAGCCTTGATGAAAGTTTCTGGATCATGTTCTCTCCCATTTCGTAGGTCCGATTTGCCTGTTCATGTTGTAGATCGATATATACAAAGATTTCCAGGACTTACCTGCAGTGCTTTTTGAAGCCACTCTGGAGGTCTCACTTTATCCGTCTCACTTTCTGTCCCAGTGACACCTGCACCGCAAGGAATTGTTCTTCGAAGACATCTGTCTCTCGAGGTGCCTGTGAAGCCAGCCCCTTCAGACAATGCCTCTGCCTGTGGATAAGAATTTCCGGTCCTTGAATCTATCATGAATGTTTCGCCCGTTTGAGGGTCTGTCCAAGTCATTTGCTCATTGGATCTCTGCTGAAAGTCAGAGAAGGACTTGCTACGACGTTCTTGCTTACATCCATAGGAAACAACTCTGGTGGGGATTTAATCATTAGGTTTCCTCCACCTCGATCTACCGATGGAGCTTCTTTCGGGTCGGACACCTCCAAAAAGACAGAGTCATCATTCTGTCCCATCTTCCTTCGTTTTCTTGAGGCAGTAAAATCTCTGTTACTGTCAGGTACAAGAAAACCATGTTTGGTGAGGAAGTTTGTAACGGCAGTAGAGAGAAGAGCTAGAACGGCATCTTTATCCTGCAGCGATAATGTCAAATCTCAGGGACCGATGGGTGGCAGGAAAGAGTTACTCGAAATTGAACCTGCGCTTTCGCAGGTTCCAGGCAATTATCCAACTGCTCCGGAGAAGAAATTATATTGAGCACATATACTGCTTTCTTTTCCGACTTTCTGGGCGAGCGGCGAATACCTGCGTATGTTTGATCAGTTGAATATCTAGTATTCTCCTGCTAGAGGACATACTAGGCCGCGGAAGGTCAATCTCACCAACCTCGTCGAGTGCCTGGTATGAAAGTAAAGTGAGCAATGACAATCAAATCGCGAGTAATCTTTTACGTTTTTTCCGAATGTACTTGCACCAAAGGCAGAATCTATAGCCTGATGCAACTCACAACGAGCTATCGGATGTCGATTGACATCTAGTAAGTTTCAACGGAATCAGCCTGTTACCATTGAAAACAAAGTTTTACGTACATAAAAATTGGTATCCCTACATAGTTTACGGATCAGTGAACCTCAAGACAGAGAGTATAGAGACTAACTTTGGAGTGAGCTCCGTTGAGACTGATGAAGCCTTCCAACCTCAAGCCATCTGACTGGAAGTCGATCGGCTCGGTATGCTAGTATTCTTTTGTTCAGTGGAGAATCAAAGTCACACAATCTCCCATCTACCTCGACCAAGGCACGTCCGTACAAATTGCGAAAAGTATTTAAGCTGGACGACGTCTAGAAAAGGTCAAAATCCGGATATACATAGCCAATAGTTACTGAGACCTTCAATATCCTCAAAACATGACTCCTGGATGAACCAGGTTCATTGTGAGTGTTTTCAAGGGTAAAAGAAATATGAGGGAAGACGATTGAGTATATCTCCAAATCTTGACGGATTTGATCGAGGGTGCGGGCAGGAGGTAAGTGTGAAAGCCGACGGACGGGAAGCTGCCCAGAAACCGCAATAAATGTGTCATATCTATATTCCCAGCAGTCCACGCACGTTATAAAATGCATCCCGCACGCATACTACTGTGCCAGAAGTTTCTCTACGCCAGCGGACAGCAGGACCTGAATACAGACACTTGCCACTCTGTAAGCAGCGAGTGATTAGAATAATGGTATAAAGGCAGCCTTTCAACGACCTTGGTGATAATAGACCAGGTATCCCGTGAACGGGTTGTGCGCGAAGATATTTCGAGGCATCCAAGATCAGCCGCGGAGGCTAGGGCTAGACCATTGATTATGATATGACTGGCGCAAATGGGGAAGTGTCAAAGATGAAGAAGATACCTTCTCCCCGGAAGCCAAAAGTGGATACAATGTTCAATTCGGTTGATTGGTACGGTTTTGAGCTTCCTAGCATGCCAATTTGATTAAGCATTTTTAAGAATTTCATACAAGCACATACCATATCGACCCTCTTCCGATCCATTTGCAAGTAACAATAGGCCCTCTTTCGTTATTCCGCTACCGTCATCTTTGACCCAGCAAAGCCATTCTTCACAGTTTACACCTATGTCAATAGAAGTAGCACCTGCGTCTATAGAATTCTGGACAAGTTCGGAAACAATTTGGGAGAGAGACGTCAAAATTTGCGAGGAGCGAAGCTTCACACGTGTTGGGACATCAAGTTTTTCTATACCACTCTGCGCCATAGCAGTAGCTTCATGGTCCGAATTCCAGAAAGTATTGACCTTGGAGACGATTTGACTTACTGTCTGGAGTTTGTAAATTGTTACGTATACTGTAATGGCATCAAAACAAACGTAATCTAATTTATCAAAAGACGTCATTTACGGTAATTCTACTCCTACCTAGCTACCAGAATTTGCAAAGTTACGATAGAGCTGACTGAACAGAACTAATAACGCTCGAGCACATCTCGCCTGTGTCTACTGTCTTTGATCGGCGATTTCTGGGTCTTAATGCCTGATAGTCCGATTGGGCTCGGAAACAAATTTTACTCCATCGAGATCTGTCATTGGCCACGTTCACTAGCTCAGGACTTCATTGCCTGTAAAAAACTGGAAATAAGTATACCATGGCTGCGCAACATTCACACCAAGTGAAGTTGGTCCAGAAGCACGTCCTCGGGCAACAACACGAAAATAAATTCATTCTGAGAATGCGATTGTGTCGGTTCCCCGACTTCAACACAATGATTCAGCAACTTCACTTTGTCTATGTGATCTATTTTTTAAAACATAGGTTTAAGCTGGGTTGAGGGATACCGGAAGTAGATTAGACTGAATGCCTTGCAAGTTAGCAATTTTTTTTTTTTTTGAATGGTTGCATTATTCTGAACTCACCGAAAGGAAGTCGGAGTTTTACACAGAAACTCCAAATTGGAAGGGCCTAAAAGTGAAGGCATTGAACCAACCGAATGGACATCAACACATTTTTGCTTCTCCAGATCCCGTCGGACTAGTCAAACAAAACGTTATCTGACAATGACTCTTTGTGAATCATTGCAATTCAGGTAAGTAAGTTAGGATGAGGAGCCATCGGCGGCCATCTGCCACATCCTAGCATACGGGAGTCGTAACAAGATCGGACCTATATCTACATAAAAACCGCAGCCATCTGGAGACTTGATGTGGTGGTACGCCAACCCCGTTCTCTTCATAATGCCCCGATGTTTCGCCACAGACTGTGCAGGACGATATTTTAAAAACAAGGAGGCTCTTCAGCAACATTTAAGAAGCAGTTCACTCCCTCACCCCGTCTGCAACCTTTGCAAGCGGCGATTCATAAACGAAACTTCAAAAAACGAGGTCAGTTTTACTACCTGCATTCATACGTGGTTATACGTGGTTGATTATGTCTTTCCTTGTTAACGACTTTAGCACATGGCTGCGAGGCATCCCCCGACTTTTCCTTGCGAAGACTGTCAGCGTAGTTTTAATTCTCTGAGCGCCCTGAACGATCACTATCGTGGAACTCCCTATGAGCGACATCCCAATTGCATAAAATGCGGGCTCGGATTCCGCAACGTTGCAGAAAGAGACGTGGCAAGTCAATTATAAGCTGTTAATTATAACGCTAATTTTCTTGTCATGGCATGTGGCGCACGTAGCATGAAGCTAAGGAACATCCACAGGTTAAGTGTACCATGTGTAACGGCGAGGTAATCGACGAAGACCGCCTTCAATCTCACTATGCAGAACGATCACCCCCACACTCGTTGTGCGGTATATGCCAGCAAGGTTTCAAAGATGCCGCCGAGCTTTTATCAGTGAGTGAAAAGGTCAAGCTGTTGTTCTTTGCCTTGCGCCACTTACAGTACAAATGATGTGTGCAGCATAAGTCTAGCGCACATCCGGCCTGCAATATATGCAAAGTTCTTTTCAAAAGCCAGGACGATCTCGAAAGCGTAGGTACCAGAGTTCTTTTCGGTTTATCGGATATTGACTTTCCTCAGCATGTAAAAAGTTGCTCTCCCACCGTCGAGGAACGTATGCCGATTTATACGACCTCTGGGTCCACCCGCTCAGATTTAGTGGAAACTGTACATCCTCCGCATGGAAGCGCTTGGAGGACTTCTTCAGTTGTACAGGTCGATTCGCATGGTCAGCCACCCCTGGGATCGGACACCAAACATTCTTCACTTCTGGCACAGTGGAAGGAGTCGCTCACTTATCGATACGGCCGACGCCGTAGTACCGTGGCCTCTTCCGCAGAACCGACCCGTGGAGCAAATCCTTTAGGACTTTCTGATGCGGTAATGCAGATTTTTAGATTTTCACTACTAAGTGACCAAGAGAAATTAGAGCGTTCCTCCTACTAACCCACTGCCTCGCCATTCCCCTTCATGGCAAACCACACCAGTGAGGTCTATTTCTTCTTTTTTTAAAACGATTCCTAAAGGATATCTATTAGAACCATAATTTGACTAATTCCCTTCAAGCTCTCTCGATATCCTCGGTGAAGTATCAAAAAACACAAAATTCCATCTTTGATCAGTCTGGTACTGGGGAGTATCCAAGAAGCCGGTTTTTGGGAAATGGAATCCTGTGAAGGTCTTGCGGACGGCTGCTGTAAATTTCGGAAGAGTCCCAGAGATTGTAATGGACGATTTGTGTGGACCGTTATCTAATGTTGAGATTTCTGCGTTTTAGTGATGCCGCACTCCCAACGGCCCATAGAATACACTGCGATCTAGTAGCGAGCGAAGAATTGGAAAGTCTCTCAGGAATTAACAATTAAATGGTTTGAGCCTAACTCTCAGGATGATGCAACGTGTTGTGGCAAAGAGTCAACTACACACCCTCATCAGACACCGTACACCTAGATTCCACGGGATCCACAGGTAACGGTGTCAACAACACGATGATGCAGCCGGGGGACAATCACTGGAGATATTCATAGCCGGGGTTTGTCGCGGAAGTCGCAAAAGGTGGAAGGAGCGTGTCGTGATAGAACTTATCGCAGACAGTGTCCTAAGTCTGTATAAAATTGAAACCAGTCAATACATGGAAAAACGAATTTGTTGACGTACACTAACCGCCTGCACGAGAAAAATGGATCGAATGCATAGATATCAAATGGCCCGAAAAAACATGTCAGCAGCGGGAGCTGAATGGCGAAAGTACTGAGAGCAACGATATAATAGTGTATACAGTTGGTTACACAGACGGTAGAACTTTCGGACTCCCGGCTGACTTGGAAAGCTGACGTGCTGATCATACAATCACGTTCACTATTGCTCAAGAATCATCCCACGTGTATGAACTGCAAAGTTGTGTTACATCCTAAAAACGCCATAGCCTTTATTGTCTCCATCCCAGGTCGTCGTCCTCGCACCAAGGCCTGAGGTCAACGGACGTTCACGTGCAGCTAGGGCGAGAGCCAATCCGACTACATCCCTGGTGTCTGTAGGCTTGATAATGCCATCGTCCCATAGTCGTGCAGTTGAATAATATGCTGTCGACTGGTTCTCGATATCGGCTCTCAACGAGGAGTGCTGGGCAGGGTCCCTAAATGCATAACGTTGAGAGTCGTAGCATAACTAAAATTACATACACTCACTTAGAAACCGATGTCATGACTTGTGAAAGCTGAGCAGATCCCATGACCGATACTTTCGCATTCTGTTTGTGAACTTAGCGTCAATATGCATGCACATAAAGATGGAAAGGTCTACCGGCCACATCCAGAGAAATCTCGGGGAGTACTATTGATTTCAAGTCAGTGGAACTCTAAAATGAGAACGAAGTGTGAAATCACAGCTCTACCAGCCATTCCTTCAAGTCCCACGTCAGTAAAAAACATACACGTGATATCGATGAGCTTACCATAATTTCCCGCTCCAAAACTCCCCCCGACAATGACCGTAAGCTTGGGCACATCTGCACACGCAACGGCACGGACCATCTTCGCACCTGGTAGTCCGATTCATGCGTCTAGGAGATAAAGTCGAAACAAGTGACTTACCGTCTTTGGCAATACCTCCCTTCTCGGCTTTGGAGCCGACCATATAACCTAAAATCAGGATGTTGATAGAAGCATCTGATAAATCAAATCACAGATCCAACCAGTAACATTAACGAGGAAAAGCAGAGGGATCTTTCTTTGAGAACAAAGTTCGATAAAATGGGTAGCTTTCAGTGCGGACGGAGAGAAAAGGATTCCATTGTTAGCAACAATGCCAACGGGGTATCCATGAATATGTGCGAAACCCTGAATGACGGATCGGTCAGAAGTAACTGAACGGTGACAAGAAGGGCATACCGTAATGATCGTGGTTCCATATTCCTTCTTGAACTCCCTGAACTTGCTACCATCTACAATGCGTGCAATCACATCCCGCATGTCGAAAGGCTGGCGGATATCTGTTCCAACGATACCATGGAGGTCAGAAATAGGATAGAGAGGTTCTTCAGGCCTGTTAGAAGGCTAGTAATCCTTATAAACGTTTTTGCATGCATTATTATGATATCAAGTCGACGTACCAATACTTCACGGCTGCCTGCCGCCCCAAGGTCTCCAACGATTTCTCTGGCGATGGCAAGCGCGTGCTCGTCGTCTCTCGCAAGATGATCTGTTACGCCACTTTCACTTGAATGCATTAAACCTCCTCCCAAAGTTTCCTCATCAACCTCTTCACCTGTGGCGGCTTTGACCAGCGGGGGACCGGCTAAAAAAATACGACCTTGGTTTTCAACGATAATGTTTTCGTCAGCCATGGCGGGAACGTAGGCTCCCCCTGGGCGAAGTGAGTTTAGAATTGAAACATTGACGGCAGTCAAGCGAACCTGCTACAGAAATGCCATGCACTACGGCAATTTGTGGAATGCCTAAAGCTGACATTTGAGCCTTTTAGAATATGTGAACAACTGAACTAATCTGCGCAGAAATGAGAGTACCATATTGTAGAATATACGGCCGAAATGTTCTTTATCAGGAAACACATTCGCCTGGTGAGGTAACGCCGCGCCTCCAGATTCGACTGATGACGCATTTTGACTAGTACAGATGATGGTATCAAAGTGAACGAGGATACGTACCTAGATAAACACAAGGAAGACCATGTTCGCGTGCTACTTCCTGAGCACGAAGATGCTTTTTGACCTGTAAACCAAGATGTTTAGTAAGTAGCTCATGGCCTACAAGAAGAGCAGTCAACTGTAAGAGGATAGTATGACCCGCCCTTCACAGTAGCGTCATTGACCACCACTACACACTCCCTACCGGCTATTCGGCCAATACCAGTGATGATACCTGCTCCAGGTATGTCCTCTGAATAGACCTCATGAGCAGCCAGTGCTGAAAGCTCTAAAAATGGTGTATGTGGATCTAACAGGAGACCGAGTCTGAGATCACCTGTATCAAGAAGTGACCGGGAAACAAAGTAGAAAACGCGCACCTTTCACGGGGTAACTTCTTTCCCTTGCTTCGCATGCGTTCTGCCGCTTTGGCACTACCACCTACACGAGCCTTGGCCATCTTTGCTTCAAAATCAGCCATTAGTTCGTCCATGGCTTTAGCCTTCGCTACGAACTCTGGAGAAGAGGTGGAAATTAGGGAAGGGAGGACAGTAGCATGGTATGACCGTCGTTGACTCGGAATTGTTCGACGTAGACACTTTTGCAGTATGATGCGCATGGAAACAAGCCAGAGAAGCTAATAAGCGTGACTTGACAGACAGTAGTCAAGCTGTGAAAGAGATTACAGCAAGAAGTGTATGTTACATTCAACGTTGCGGGGAAACTCCGATTGCAATCGCGGCCGGACCATGCATGTACTTGGGACGTCGTTACTAAATGACTTATTTCAACCCACAGCTAAGCCTCAAAAATGTATGTACACTGAGTGTTCACACGTCTAGGTAGTCTAGAAATCCTTCCAATCATCATCCCAGTCACTTTTCTTTACGGTGGACGTCATCTTGGATGCAATCGACGGAGCAGTCACTGAAGTGGGGGAGATACCGGACTGATGACGACCGTGTTCGAAATCGAAGTCATCGTCATCTCCATCATTATAAAGAGCAGATCTTTCGCCAGAACCGTCATGGGCAAGTACACCATACCCAGCACGTTGAGGTCCGCCTGTGACCTTGTCTCTTACTGCCCCAACTACATCGCCAACGCTGCTAGCAACGTCAACGCCGAGTTGCTGCTTTGACCATTGATTCGCAGAATCTCCAACAATAGCCGCCCTTTTCTGCGCCTCATTCATATATCCTTTGACGCTCGCAGTGAAAGTAGGATCGGTGACTTTTTCAACTCCAGGTTGAATGACATTCTCATTCACAGCTTTGCTAGCTCCAACAACAGCTGCAGAGAATAGTGACCATCCTTTGCTGATAGCACCCAAGGGGTTTTGCTGTAGATCAATCAACGTGGGAGCAGCAGAAGACGATAACGCATAAGAAGGGTGATTTGAGGCCGGCGGAGTTGGCGTGTTACCAAAGCCAGTATAACGACCACCTTGACTGGGTGGAAGATCAAGGGGTCGGCTCTCGTTGGTTTTACCCAGACTTGCAAAGTAATTCTCGTTTGTGGTCTTCTGATCAAGGTCTGGAGTACCACGAGGCGAATTCCGGAATGGGGACGGTGAATTGCTGCGTAATGTCGTTGATCGAGCATTCGCGCGAGATTTTCGAAGGCCTTGTGCAGATGTCGGACGCGTTGACGGCGATGAGGATGAGACAGCTTGGGTGTACCCAGGAGGCGGCAACGATGGGGCCCACTCTTTACCGACGAGCTCCGCATCCAGCTGTATAAATAGATGAGGGATATACACAGCAAAATTAAGACACAACATACTTTTTCCCGGTATTGTGCGGCCGCCCAGCAATGGTATTTATCGTAAGAACTGAGTTCCTCGCTGTAGCCTCCCTGAATTGCAGGGGTGTAGGACTTCAAGAACTGCTGAAAGGGAGCATTGCCACCGAGCTAAGTAGATAGGTTAGAGAGAATCAAGATGAAGTCTCACGAGTCCTCACCTGCATTCTGCGAACTTGTTCATCTTGCCAGGTATCCATCGACACCGACCTCACAAAGCTGATTTGATGAGAAGCGCACGAGCAGGAAGAGTCACTGCCGAGACTCGCACCTTATATGCACACCGAACCCGCGATGCGTTCCTGCGCATTGTAAACAGAGGAATATGGCAAAACTGGGGAATCTGAGTGTCAGCGGTATGTCGCATGCGAATAGGTACTTACCTGACAGAAGCCCATTGAGGATTCAGATTGGAGCAATCGCAGCAGACTTTGTTCTTGAGGTCTTCGCGCTTGGTGAGTTCGCTGAGGATCTTTTTGGCCGCTACTTGGTCTGTCATTATGTCCGCCAGGGGAGTCGTTGAATCGGTCAGGGTATTATCATGATCGGATGGTTCGCCACGTGCAAATGTCATTCATAAATGATACGCTCATCTTATCAGATATCGCAACAGAACACTTGCAACCCACTAAAAGTATGTACTGACAAACATTCTAAGATCTTCAGAGGTGGAATCCAAGTTTCTAAATATCGGAGTTTAATTATAAACCTGGGTACAAAACCTTGGTGTCACCATTTATACACAGATGATATGATAAGAATAAGATAGTGGTGACTGACGGAGTCGTTGAATGAGAAACTGCTTTTTCCTGGTAAATATAGTCGCTCTGAAGAGAAGAAGCGATTTAAACTTTGTATGTCCACATACTAATCGCGCTTCACAGTGGTAGAAGAGGAAAATAAATACATCTATCTGTGGCTGTGTTAATTTATTGAGCTAAGTTACTAATAAGCGTGTTCATCCCTCTCACTCTCTGGATACCAGCGCGGGGATTATTCTGGCAGGCTTTTAGACGCCAGGACCCCTTGTCAGGAGCTTGGTGTAATCAACGGGCCAAAATAGACGAGTAAATAGAACATTTGTTGCGAACTCGAGGTGACATCTTGTGGTGTGTGGGTGTTCCACTCTCTCGGGTCTCCTCTTACTGGACAACACATCCCACCGCCCAGATATTCAGAAATTCGTATCCTATCTCATAATCCTTGACTTGCTCGTGAGAACTCTTTTCTCAGAGCTACGTGTAGTGACAGGTGCTCGAAATCATCCCGGTCTTCGCTCCCACCATCAACCATCCATCTTAACGCTATATCCTTGGTTACGATCTTGCATATCAGCCCAAAGTCTCCCGTTACTCGATAATGATCCAACAGACAAACCCTCGACAATTTGATACAAGTGTAACGTCCCTTCGTCAGGCTTCCAAAGCTGGCTTAGAAGAGTGGGGTCTATGGCAGGGTCAAAGGTAGGTTAACCGTTCTTCCTGGGCGGGACTGGTCAATCTACACGCTATTACCTAGACATTACTCGCTTGAAGTTGTTCAAAATCCCCTACGTGCCCGTATGTGCGGATTCGGCGATAAAGTGAGCTATGCATTTCGGTCAATATATATATTGATGTATCTTTTAGGATCGAAGACCATTAGCTCCGGCTGCGGTTGCGAAAATGATAGTCAAAAGAGAAGACGATTCCATTGTCGACATCGAGTAAGCTTCTCAGTTATACTTTCTCCTTTTTGCCTTGGCTTATTTGTAACAGCGACGTGGACTGTTCATTTTTCTTGGTCACTGTTGATTTGTGGTCTGCAGACGGGAAGCAGGAAATGAATCTCGTTTTGCACCCATCCTCAGCTGATCGTTTTGTACCGGCTCACACAACTAAAACAAGACGCAGAGGAACAAGCTCGTCAACCCCTCACCCTCGATCTTCAGGCAATCAGACACCATTATTACAGTCTACGCCTTCCTCCATACAATTCAGGTCAGGAGATCAGGTTGGTGCACTCTTTGCCACGGAACTTATCCTTTTCATTTTGACTTTTCTCGTAATAGGCTGGCGGGGTCACGACCCCGTCTCAGGCTACCAACTTCAATGGACAAGCCTACTATCCTCCTATGGCTGATAATCTGAGTTTTTCTGATTCTGCATCGTATAGTACCACTACAGCGCCCGAACCCCCAACATGGGGTTATTCTGCACAGAGCCCATCAGTCGATCGGAATACGACCTTTCCTCCTCCAGTTCTACCATCAATTACCTCCTTTTCGCGCACCGCCAGCAGTACACTTCAAGATTCGTGGCAGTCTGAGCAGGAACCCGGAGCTCTCCCTTATCGTGCGTGGGGAACGGATACGGCCTACCAATCAATGGACACCTATCACCCTCAAGTTGACCCGACCATCCGAGCCTCTAACTCCGAAGGGAGAGATGAGAGTTGGACCCAAGAATCGGAACGGTATAGTCATGATGTCAACCAAACCCAAGTCGACAGTCCTTATCCTTCCGCGGGATATACTCAGCCTCAGGCGCCGCCGCCGCCACCTCCATACTACTCGTCTAATTTAACTCCTGTGGTTCAGACTACAGCAACTCCGATTCAGACGTCTGCGTCTGTCCCTCTTTTACCACGTCATACCTATACACGTACGTTGATTGGTCCACTATCGGCCAATGCATGTCGTCTTCTCGATGAACATCGGAAGCCTGGGATTTTTTTCCTGTTTCAGGACCTATCAGTCCGAACCGAAGGTGACTCTCTTTCTTCGCGATCAACTCTAAACTCAAGTTCTTCAGGTTCTTTTCGTCTTAGATTGCGCTTGATGAATATTGGAGCGTGAGTGGCACTTATCCACCCTCGAAGCTGTCGATTACGAGCTTTTCTGGTAGGCCACCCGCGCCGGAAGCCGGAGCCACATGTGTTCACAACGATGTGTCCCCGGTGCTTGCTCAGACTTTCACAGATCCTTTTTTAGTTTTTTCAGCAAAGCGATTCCCAGGTGTTCCAGGTACAACCATTAGTATTAACTTCCGTTTTAATTTCTAATCAATGCGTAATACTAGATACAACTGCCCTATCCATCGCATTTGGCAACCAAGGACAAAAGCTTCCATTGGTAGGGTGCTGCGTAGCTCGTTCTCGCCTATCCCTAATGATACATCCATGTAGCGGAATCGGCACGGGTCGAGCAAGCGTCGTCGGCGAGATGGCTCCTCAGATGATGATTCTGACGGAGCATGAGGAGATTGGCGTTGCTTAAATTGATTTGCCTTGTACCTGCACACCTCCCAGCTCTTTCTCCATCATGTTTTTACGTCAAGTTGTACTGTTCCTCGTATTCGTCAGATGACAGTCTTTGCTTTTCATCCTCATCGTGCTGAAGAACGAGTTGAACCGTCTTGGGATACTTTTCATAAATCCTTCGAAGCAACTCTTGCGCTTTGGATGTTTGATCCTCATCGTGATGTTCTTCCATAGCCTCACTAACAGGGCGGATAAGCCTACCCTCGTTGAGATTCGTGACAACCATAAGCAATACAGAGAGCGTGGCTCTATGAGCCTTCCAAACAGCCCATGACGGTGAAATCTGATGGAGAATATGCAAGTGGTATGCGGGATCATGGCGATCGTCTTCGAGATTCTCCATATCCCTAGTCCGTGACACAGATATCTTGGCTACTGTTTGCCGTTTGAAGCCGCGCAAAGCAGGAACACTAGGTACTTCATCTTCCTCATCGTCCTGTTGACGTTCATTGACGACGTCGGAAAGGAGTGGTGAGCTCGGGTTGGAATCTCGACCTTGACGGAAAGTTATGCTTAGCTCCTGATACGGTATTATGACGCGTTCGACGACTTCAAAAGCGCGTTCCACCTCGCCGGCTCGCACCATAGCTACAGTCAAGTGATTCCAGTTATGCGAATCGAAAGAGAACCCTCGACCACGCAGGTCCTTCCAGACCTTTGCTATCTCGGAATGTTGACCAGCAGCAGAAAGAGCGTCAATGTAGATGGAGAGGGGAACACAGAGAACGTTCCCTTTAATACCCCTAGTTGTGTCTGACGGACCATCCCCCGGTGTCATCCAATCTCTTGCAGTGACCTTCATTCCAAGTTCTTGGATGTCAGGCCAGATTGCCATAACAGCATCAATGTTAAAGGTACGGCGATAGACATCCAGAAGTGTCGTCAAGTTTCCAAGGGAAGGTTCCTCTCCAGAGTTCTGCAAATCCTGAAGCACGCGCTCGACGTCGTCGGGTGATTTCATGCGCGACCAGCCAGATAAAACAGGTCCATAGAGATGTTGAAGGGCACTCAAACTGTCATACTTGGGCTTCTTCCAAGTCCTTTCCTCCTCCGGGACATCGACCAGGCTTTTTACGAACTGTTCCGCAATCTCCATGCTCTCCTTTGACATCTCATGGCCGTATGCCTGAAGAATAGTCCTGAGAGTAATCGGAGAAGGGGTGATACCCAGTTCTGTCATCTCTCGATACACTGCATGGGCCCTAACCTTGTCTCCATGTTGAAGAAAACCAGCCATGAGAATAGTCAGGATGAACACATTGACATTAACGTTCCAATCAGGTCTTTTACTTTCCTTCAAGTCATAGTAGATATCTGCTGCAATGCTCAAGAAGCCAGCATCGCAAGCTGACTGTACAAGAAGAGCATACGTGTATGCGTCGGGCTTCGCCTTTGATTGCTCTAATCGCTTGAAGAACTTGTAGACGACATTGAACGGGGCGCCAATGAGAACGTAGGCTTTCATGAGGGTATTGTATACTTCGAGAGAAAGCGCGGTGACGCGGGCAGTCATTAAATAGTCATACGCCCGAATAACACCTCTCCAGGAACCTCCTTCGACGTGCGCATTCATGAGGGCGACGATCATGCGATTATCAGGGACGATCCCTTCCTTTAACGCACGCTTGAAGACGGCCTCGGCACCCAGAGGGTCTTTGCGATGCGCGAGGAGGGTAATGACAATAGTATATGTCACCACGTTGGGCTTGATCCCAGCCTTGCGCATCTCCTTGAGCACACTCATAGTAGAATCAAGGTCTCCTGCAGTAGCAAAAGCGTTGAGGACGATAGTGAAAACGTACTCGTTAGGGACCTTGTCTGCTTTCGCCAAGTCTGCAAGCCAAAACGAGATTTCTTTCCGGCTGTTGTCTTCCCTCCTAGCGTGAGCATTTATAACGGCAGCGTAGTGAGGGATACCCGGGGAGTTCATGCGCTTTCCATTCGCATCGTAAGGAAAGAATTCCTCGAAAGTCTCTTCTGCACGCTTGACGTCATTGGCCATAGCATAGCCGTGTATCAACGATGCGATATCTTCCAGAGTAGGCGGAGCCATCGCCTTGACCCTATTAAAGCATCCTTCAAAAGCCTCAATGTTCCCTTGTCGTGCATACAAATACACGCCTAGTCGCTCATAGAGCAAATCGTCCTTGGTGTGGTGGGTAGAGTTGTACATATCAATGGCGGAGGACATGGTGACGGGACGCTGTGCGAGAGAACGAATGAGCATGAACTGGAATTGTCGGGGCACATTAAGATCGAGCTGCTGCATCCTAGAAAACACCTCGCAGCCCTCTGTACTAAAGTTGGTATTCGACAACGCCTGGATGAAAAAACACCCAACGTCCTCGCGGCGCTTCTTGTCCCAACCTTCTTTCTCCAGGAACAACGACGGCTCAGCGATCTCAGCAGCGATACGTATGGCAGTTGTTTTCAAAAAATCTACCACACGTTTGAGGGGCGCGGTCGAAGGACCATAGACTCTGAAACGCATATATTTAGAGAGGGTCTCCCAGTGATCGCCGATATATTCCATCGCCCGAAAGTTGCCCTCGTATCGTACAAGGGACGTCAAAATCATGTCAAAGGCGGACACGATCCCCGTTTTGAACAAAAACGGCAACTCGATCTTGCCCGCGTCCCCAACGGCGGTTGTCGCGCCTTCAAAATCACCACGCAGCGCCAAGGCACGAGCAAGCAGACACAGTCTCCACTGGTCGAAACGCGACGCCGGTACGACCGCGAGGTTTAGGTCGTCCAAGATTACAAGTGCTTTCTCTGCCAATGCAGCTAGCTCGTTATCGGACTCCTCGGACGGCTTCGACTCGTATCGAAGCTCAGCAGCACTGATGTACTTTTCGAGAAAGGACATTACGGTCGGAAGGGGCAGGCGGTACTTTGCTACTTTCTCATAAGTTTTCCAGGCATTATCCAAGTCGATCTCTGAGCGAGGAAGGTGTATGAGACGCTGGAAGCGTTGTATTCGGTGCTCGTGTTTTGTTAATTCAGAAATGGCCGGGAGCTCTGTAGCCAGCGGGGGCGCTGTTTCCGTTGCGAAGGATACATGCCGCCGCTGGAGAGTGTGATCGTGGTGCACGAGCGAGGACCTAGCTATTCTCGGCCGAGGTTTCGCAGGTCGCTTCCCCCTTCTTTTCGTCCAGGTACCTTCCTCGCCTTGCGAAAGCTCGTCCAACATTATGAGATGGGTGTGTACTATAAACGACATAAGAACAGCCCAAAGAAACATGAATGATACATACATGGCCACAGGAGCAAATGTCGTTCACTAGAGCTGGACCATTCTCGCAAAGACTGGTGTTCAAATGGGATTTCGGGAATGACATCCTCCAGCTTGTTTTTTCCCTTGACGCGACGAGGTGTAGGAGTGAAAAAGTCGCAGCTGCCGACGTGTCGTGGGGAGGTAGTGGTGACTGTGCGCACGACCGAGGTGAGCTTGGGACGGCCTGAGAGGAGAGTATTATAAATGACCGATGCAAAAGGCTCGACCATAAGAGACTCGTCCTCCGGAACGAGTACGCGGACCTGGAGTGGCATAAGTAGTGTTTTCGCGCGTTGTATAGTATTCCCACCTTCTACCCCTTCCAAATGTAATGGAATACGCACAGACACGCCGTCTTTGAGATTGTGCCCAAGAATTTGTGCCAGAAACTTTTGATAATTTGTCACTGTTATGGCCACGTGCCTGACATGATACTGCACGCGTCGACGTTGGATTAAAGTTCACTCACTCACTTCTTCAAGAGAAAGATGGACAGCAACATTCCGGCACACGAAATAGTGATCGCGCGCTCCGAGAAGGAGATCAATCAATGCTACGACGTGGTACATCTCCATTTACCCTCCTTCTCTTCCTTCCAATCACCACGACTCAATGGCATTACTACACCACCCAGAGAATCGCAGTCTTCCACGTCGAACAGGGATTCCCTCTCGAAACCGAGATCGATGAGTCCGTCGCAACTTGCCGCTTCCTACGCACATGCCCAAGTTCTTTTTCTGACACAACCGTGATGGTTTAGAATTGACAAGAAGAAGACTGCGGCGCATTTTTTGCTCAGGCTCACGCCATCTTTGACTCCGGTAGGCACCATACGGGGGTACAAAGTGCCTGGGGGGTACTACAAACTTAGTCGGCTTGCTGTCCTTAAGGACTACCGAAGTCTCCGATTTGGACGCGAGCTTGTCCTAGCACTGCACGACTGGGTCAAAGCTCATGCGCTCAGCGCCGGGTCGACTGATTGGGTAGAGGTCGTAAGCCACTCCCAACTGCCTGTCAAAGGTTTCTATGCCAAGTATGCAATTTATACGTTTTCGATTTCATGTTTCCTAGTACATTTTGATTGATGATGGTGTTTAGGTTTGGGTACCAGGCTGAAGTGAGTGCATTGTGGAAAAAAAAAAGTCCAGAATTTAGCGGTTGACAGGGTCCTGAGTTTGATGAGGATGGGGATCCTCATCAGAAAATGGTTCTTCGACTGCCGTTGTAATCATTGTTATTATGACGTACTATCTACACAGAAAGAACCGACCGAGGCCACTCATTATATGGCTCTCGAGCTATATTTACCGGAACAAAGAATTACAATGATAGTAAGAGCATATTTAGATTTGAACCCGGTAGTGTAAGAGAAGTGTTAATAATAAGTAACAGATAACCGTTCGTAAAGTCGTAAAGTTTGTCCAAAAACAGTGGAAAACCCAAGCAAAAAGGCAAATTAATTACGAGCGAAGTGCACGATCAGTACTATCACTGGGTCCTTCACTTTCACTCTCCTCTGATTCCACCTTTATCGAGGGAAACAACGGGCTTCCGGGAAGGATGCTAAAATTGATGTTGGAGGTCCCGTAGCTTGGGGAACCCTCTTCGTAAATCTTCCTCGCCGCTTCGTACTCCATCTTCTCCTGCTCGGCCTGTGCGAGAAAAGGCTTTTTTTTTTTGTTCACAATTAGTCACAATGAATCAATACTCACACGAAAAACCTACCTGACGCTCGGCGTCGGTCATGGAACGCCATTTAGCCGCAGCAAGTACGCTTTGTTTGGTCGTTTCAGTCTCATCACCAAAAATATCGCGCACTAGCTGTGGATGTGCCCTGATGCGCTGAAGGAACATAAAGTAAGCACTGAGGGGCTTCTTTGGGGCATTGGGGTCCTTGATATTGCTTTTACGGGATTTACCCGCCTTGCGCTGTGCAGCTCGAAACGCGTTCTCGCGCTTGATGTCATCAGGAGTCAGGGAACGCATATATGCGGCAAGCTCACGCTCACGGGCCTCTTTTGCAGCCTGTGAACGCCGTTTATAGGGCTGTAAAGGAAGGTTAGAGGGTGACGTCACAATAGAGTAGCAGCGATAGATACTTCTTTTTCCTCTTCTGTCAGTGACGCGTATTCTTGGCCGGCCTCCTTTGCAGCCTGCGCAACATTAAGCTTGCGAGTTCCGTTGGCCTGCTGGTTCTGAATCCAGTCTGTAAAGTACAATTGCCAGGCAGAAGGCGCGAGCTTCGGGGGCCGAAGCACAGATTTGAGCACTGCGGGATTAATTGAGCTACGCAACGAAAGATGAGGTTATTCTGTACCTGGTTCGGCGTTGGGAGATCTTGCCGAGGCTGAACGGTCCTCGAGAGGAGGGCTGATGCGCTTCTTTCTCCTCAGCGTCGCGTCTGGGTCGTCGTTGGCGGTGGCGGACTCTGCATGGCGGCTGTACGACCTCGCGAGACGTGACTCGGGGGCGCTGGTGGACGTAAAGAGGAGAGGCGAGGTCACGGAGCCACGCAGCGACGGGATGCGTTGGCGGACGGTGGAGTCGAGCATGGGAGAGTGCCTGACGGACGGACGAGACGACGAGGAGGAACGGAGGGCGCGGGGGGGCGAGTAGACCTGAGATGCCCAGGCAGGGGCAAAGGTGGTGTCGAGGGGAGAGATGGACTCGACGCGCTGGCGAGGCGAGTACATGTCCTCTGACGAGGCGGGGGAAGCAAGCTGAGCGGCATAGTCGGGGTAGGAAAACGGGGGCTGGGGGATGGGGAT
>JAGGAP010000478.1:0-22819 GCA_017657235.1 Termitomyces sp. T73sscA
TGAAGTATGAGCTGGGATAAATGGGTGCTTCTTCTGATGTTGGCAATAGATGTATCCAAAGCAGGAATAGGGATTTTGAACCTTGAATGAGCAGTTCTACCACCCTCCAGTAATAAAGCAGCAATCCCAGATGATGCCACACATAATGCAACATCTCCATTAGAGCAAACAGCAAAAGCTAGAGTATTGCAGACAAAGGTTTTGCCACATCCACCTGCACTGTGAATGAATATCATCTTGCTCAGATTGTTGTCCACAGAGTTTATAACAGCATTAAAGGTCTCTAGCTACTCAGCATTGAACTTGGCTTTGTTTTCATCTACCCTTTTTTTCACTTTCTCAGCATTATAATCAGTTTCTTCTTGCAAAAGTCTATTGCCTAAAATTATGCAGTCAGTATTGAATTCAACCTTTCATGGCTACTTATCTGGGACTACATTCCAAACTTGTTGAGGTTCTGGCATATTGGGAAAGTCATGAAGAGCTTTGCCAGAAAGCATTAAAGTTTCATTGATGAGATAAAGGCTATAGTTATAAATATCTTCATTGGTCAAGATCCTATTTCTGTATTGGCCAGTATATTCTAATTTGTATCAAAGATCATTGCAGATAGAGTGCTTGAATTTGTTCCATATAGCTTCAAGAGTGGTAGGTGCACAATGGAATAGAATTGTACAAAAGAGCTGTCTGAGAGCTGATTCTAGTTGAATTGAAGAAGCAGCTTCACTGAAACATTGCCCCCATTCTGCATCATCCTCCAAAAAACCAAGGGCCTTGCATGCTTCCTTGTAAGTTGGATAGATATAATTATTGACAGTTCTAAAATGAGCCCATGATGTTGCATTGGTTACAACTGTCAAGAGTATTCTAAGATAGAACCTTTTTTCCTGCCCAGGTGAAGCAAAGTACATTCTTCTAATAGCTGTTTCTCTTTGTTTCTCCTTCTAAGTCCTTTTAAATGCTTCATAGACAAACTTTGTTGGAAAATTCTGGTTAGTGGTGTTGTTGTTAGGAAAGGTGATATTAGCTTCAAACCATTCTTGCTCACATTAGGCCTAGCAGCCACCACTTCCAAAGGTTCATGGTCTTGAAAATAGATTTCATGTTGCTCTTCCAAGTGTACAAGCAAGTAATAAACAGAAGGAGATTCTGCATGCATGTTGAGTTCAAAGGTGTGCCAGCAAGCTTTAGGTGCAGATACATACCTAGCATCCAAGTATTCCTTGATTTCATTCCTTTGGTCTCTAGAAATTTGCAAAGTAGTCCTGTCCTGGCCTTTGTAAATGTACTTGTGAATGTACTTGATAGCTTTTACTGAAGCACAAATCTCCACATTAATGTGACACTGGTATTTAGCTGAGAGATAAGAATTGTATGGAACAATATTACAATTGTCATAACAATGACCATGCTTTACAAAGTAATAGCCATTGTTAGGTCTAGCATATTGAAGGTAGCCATCATCACTATACAGAGTGATTTCTTGAAATTCCTTGGGATATCTCTTGGAACATTTGCCATCTACTATGCATTTTGCATTGGGATGAGCATTTCCACATGGGCCATGTTTGTGTATCAGCAGGCATAGTGTCTCTATGCATGGCACCACCAGCAATGTTTGCACCATTTATTGACACAATTGTGCCGTCTTTCAACCTGTACATGCAACACAACTACTACTACTATATCACAATGTACATGACCCCTTAGCTCAGTGGTAGAGTGTGTGATTCCAGTTGGTGTATCCACAAAGTCATCCGTTCAAATCGGGTAGGGGTCATTTGAGGTCCAATATCCCTGTTTTTGTACACAAAATAACCGTAACTTGTATCTCCCAAGTCCTGTTACATGTCCCATATCTAAGCAATCCTGTTCGTATCTCCAACTTTATTACACAATCGGTCTCGGAGCGTTATTTGATTGTGTTTTCATCTTTCGTCACTTCATGGTGACGGTCTGTGTCGCCGGGCCTTCTTCACTGCGGCTGCTCTCTCAAACTGCCAACCGATGCGGACAGCGGCTGTTCTCGACATCACCACGCCGCTTTGACCACTACAAGACACTAGGTGTGCCTCTCAACGCAACAAAAGCCCAGATCAAGGTATGTACTCCCGCCGACACGTACTTGAACTGCATCTCACGATTATTCTAGTCACACTTTTATCAAGTAAGAATGTGGATCTATCTCTCTATCATCGACAACTGCCTGAATTCCCATGTAGCTAAGCAAGAAACACCACCCGGACGTATCAAAAGACGACAAATCAAAAGAGATCTTTACTCGCGTCACAGAAGCGTACACTGTCCTAAGTAACGACCGCGAACGGTGCGCATTAACCCTCCCCCATCTTTCCTTATCTTATATTACCAGACGCCTCTACGACCGCTCTCTCCTCTCCCACCCCGCACACCACCACCACAAAGGCCCAACATCACCAAACTACGGGTACTGCCCCCGTCCCAGCTCCACCGCCACCCACGCCTGGGAGTACTCCCGGCGCCACTCCCCTCGCTCCAGCGAATTCTCCCGCAACCACGCGCACCGGCACCCTCAACCCGGCATGGGCATGGGCATGGGTATGGGTACCCACTACGAGCCCTGGCGCCCGGGCGGTCGGCCGACGCAACGCGGTGGTTACGACAACCAGAACGACAAGATCCTCGAGGAGCTCGAGAGGGATTTGGCGATACAGCGTATAAGCGGGTCCTGGCGCGCCGTGCAGATTTTGTGTGTGTTGGGGATGGCTATTGGGATGGTTGGGGGTTTACACTAGGAGTGTGCTATGCATGTATGTATGCCTGCAGAGAATTGAAGAAGACCTAGACCATTGGTGAGGCATTCATGCTTAGGTACTCTGACCTTGAGCCCAGAACGTCGTCGCAGAACATCAGCCGGGCGGACGGAGATACTTACCATTCCCCCGTCAATCAGAGTATAGCTGTACCGATTTCAGTTCGATCCACGCCTGTTCTAGTCGTGCGGTTGCCTAGGTGGAAGCCAGTTTCAACTGGAGAGATACGTGTGACTTTCCCGCGATGCTCTTGGTGGCTGGCTGTTCAATATTTGCCGGTAAGTTGCTATACCGTGTGTCATATCACCGCAAACCGATCATACTCCCATGTCTAGATGAAAGTGTCAACGGGGTTACAAGTCCACCCACGAACATTACCCACGCCATCATCCGCATGTACCCAGACTTGTACGAAGCTTCCATAGTCTCACTCCAAGCAGGACTGTCCGCAGGGCATTTCTCCAGCAAAGACCTCGTCAAGGTACGTACACATTTCGCCACTAAACGTCGAACCCCAAACACAACCAACTACAGGCCTACATCGCTCGAATCGAAGAAGTAAACCTAAAAGGACCCTCCCTCCGTGCCGTCCTCGAAATCAACCCAACCGCCTTACGCAGAGCCGCCGAACTCGATGCCGAACGCCATGAGAAAGGATCGCGTGGTGCTCTCCATGGCATCCCGCTCCTCTTAAAGGTATCAAGTACAACACTACTCTTGGTCCTATTCTCATTTTCCGCGAAAAGGATAACATCGCCACTGTCGCCTACGAAGGTAAGCAGCTACGTAGCAGAGGCCGTACGACCCGTCCTTATATCCCCAAGGCATGAACACAACCGCGGGGACGTTCGCCCTGCAGCACTCTATCGTCCCAGACGACGCTGGGATCGTAAAGCGTCTTCGAGCCGCCGGAGCAATCATCCTCGGAAAAACCAACCTCTCCGAACTCGCACACTACCGCGGCGCCTGTGCCTCCGGTTGGTCAGGCATAGGCGGACAAACGACCAGCGCCTACTACCCCGGCGCAGACCCCAGCGGCTCATCCTCCGGCTCCTGCGTCTCTGCGTCTATCGGTCTCGCAGCCGCTACAATCGGCACAGAAACGGACGGCAGCATTATATGTCCTTCAAGCCACAACAACGTCGTTGGTATAAAACCGACCGTAGGACTCACCTCGCGCGCAGGAGGTTCGACACCTTCTTTTCGAGTCAAGTTCAAGTTAGTTACTTACTTTGAGACTCTTGTGGGTTTAGTAGTCCCGATATCGACGCATCAAGATACAGTAGGGCCGATAGCACGCTGCGTCGCCGACGTGGCCGTCGTCTTATCAGCAATAGCAGGGCCTGACCCCGCCGACATCGCCACACTCTCCCAACGCGACACCATCGTCCCCAATTTCGTCGACGCCCTAAACCCACGCGCGCTCGAGGGCAAACGAATCGGGGTCCCCCGCCGAATTTTCCTCGACGACAAAGACAACAAGCGACACTCTGACGTCCTAACATCGTTCGAAGCGGCCCTCGACACCATCCGCAATCTAGGCGCAACAGTCGTCGATCCAGCTGACGTACCCTCCGCCGACGAGATCAAGGCTTCAAATCGCCACTACGAGAATATAGTCCTCGATGTTGATTTCAAGGTAGGTATCGTATCAAAAAGTTGGTTTATTGATAATTGATCCACACCTCTCATGACATGAAGATCGGGCTTAACAAGTACCTTTCCAGCTTGATATCCAACCCCTCGGGCGTGAGGAATCTGAAGGACCTTATCAAATTCAACGACGACAACCCCGCTCTCGAGAAGCCCGAAGGGTTCAAAGACCAGTCCATGTGCGCGCGTCTCGTCTCGGATACATACACAGCCATCTAACATTTTACAACTCCCAGCCTCATACGTTCCGAAGCAACAACAGGAGAATCCAACTCTACGTTCTCCGCAGCCCTCGCAGCAAACCGCGACCTCGGCGCGACAAGAGGTATCGACGCGGCTCTACAAGCTCACAACCTCGATGCGTTAGTCTTACCCTCAGACGGCATAACTTCAACTCTGCCAGGTAGGTAAATCCACACCTCATCTCCCATGAATAACAAAGGACACCTAAACTCTCGTTTGTTCGTCCGTTCGTTCGTTTGTAGCCATCGCGGGGTACCCCGCCATCTCAGGTCTGTCAGATTTCGATCCGTCAAAGAGGCAGGACACTGACAGGCCGGGCATTATTTAGTACCCCTCGGATTCTTCAGCGAGAACGTCACCATAAACAGCGCCGGTCCACGCACCGTATACCCAGCGCCCGGCGTCCCCTTTGGCCTATCTTTCATCGGCACTGCATTCTCCGATTTCGACCTCATAGGGTTCGCTTATGCCTACGAAACCAGAACAAAGACGCGTTATCTCAGGAGGGCTTTCCCAGAGGCCATTCCAAGGACACAAATCGAGGACGTGTTGTAATTGAGTTCCCTGACACTAAGACTTTCTGAAGAATACATACAACGGGCTTCGTTCGAAACGTATTACATAGCTTGAAGGCAGTTGATGATAGCATGCGTTACAGGATCGGTTGTTACAGCATCACTCCACATAAATTGAATCATTTCCATACGTTATCTATCATATTTATTTTTGGACAAAGATATTACATATGCCCGGAGTTATGTCAGAGTCCGAACCTCCGTATTGTTTTACGCTGCTGCAGTGTCATTTTGGACTCTAAAACTTATAAAAGGTGATTACCGCTCCACATGCGGATTTGTTAAAAGTGCGACGGCAATTCGGCATAGCACTGCCTCTCTAGCCAAACGTGCATATTTATGGGACTCGAAATTCTGCGCTCTTGATCACTTCTCTCGACTGGTAATGTCCACCTTGGCTAGCTTCGTATTCTCCGACATAGATATCCTCGAAAGCGAACTTACTCCAATCAACTCTCTCAATTCTCTCATACCATACAGGACCAATACCATCACCGGAGGATGCTTCGTATTACCCAAGACGACTAAAGTAAAACCCATTGGTTCCAGACAATCCACAAATTGGATCCCACAGTCCATTATTCACTGGAAGCATCACGAGTTCCAAATCGGCAGAATCAAACGCAAATGGGGTGATCTCAAGTACAAACCTGGGTGGTTTAGCTCGTAAGCGCATATAACCCAAGTCAAACCCTGCCTCAACTGATGCATTCAATCAGCACTCGGGAATGGCAATGGTCTAACATCACCTACGTCGTCAAATACAAAGAACATAGATGGACTGTAAATTCCTTCTCGATTTTTTCATTGCATAGACTTGTTGACTTTGAGATCAAGGCAGCAGCAACTACCTCACGACATACTATTGTCGCCGAATTGACCCCCTATGAGAGCCATTTCCTTAGCAGTGATAAGCCGGCCGTCTTGTCTATTTCGCCTAGCCTTTCGTCAGAGGACTTGGCATTTCTATTGCTCGTAATGCTGTATTCCGAACGGAGGCGGTTGGAAGAAAGGGTACGTAACAGGAATGGCCAACAATTCATTTGCTGAACGCTTACTTGTTTAACCTCTTGGTTCATATCAAGCAGAAAAAGGTCCGAAGCTAGACGACATATGGGGTTGTAAACTAGGGTCGTTGGATGAGGTTGTGCAGCCAAGAGCAGCTTCACGAAAGACGTCGGAAGACGGACAATTTGATAACACAAGTCACACATTCTTGTCTCCTGCTTTCGTATTTTGTTTGAATTATTAATCAGAAGATGACAATTTGTGAAGCTCCATCCCAGCCTACGCTCGTGAGATGATCTGCGTGAACAGATCAGACAACGAACTGAATTGTGGACTGCATCACAAGTTACCTTTTGCCATTCGTTCCATTGCGGGAGGGCCACATATACAAATCAAACCGTCGTGCGACGGAGGAGGAAGATACTTGTTCATCATCTTCGCATTCAACCGGCCTAGAGACTGATTCCAGCCTTGAGGAATGGACTTGCCCGTCAACGAGTAGCGCAGAGATAATCGCGAGCTATGCGCCTTCACCAACTCATCTAATTCATCCCTACATAGGATATCCCCAACATCACGATTGATGTCTACAACCCACACGTCCGTATCGTTGTTGGCAGTATCAATAAATATTCCGCGCAATACCTGAAGAATAGGTGTGATTCCACTCCCACCACAGATCATTCCAATCCGTCGAACACGCCTCGGGATCCCATGGAGCTCAGCCATGCCGTCTCCGAGCCAGACAAAGTGCCCTATGGGCCCCTTGAGCTCAATTGTATCGTCGACTTTGAGTTCAGCAAAACCTAGAGTCATCCGCCCTCCAAGAGGGAACTGCTGACTGGGATAGTATATCCTAGTAATATTGAGCTGGGGATTCTTCTATGCCGAATAAAGTGAACTTACTTTACAAGCATATCAATGAAGCCCCTGTCATCCTTCCTTGAAACAGGTGTATATGCGCGTTGTACGAGCTCGCGCGGATCAGCCTTCCCGTTAGTCTTTCTCTGAAGGCGGACGTAAACGTGCTGCCCAATCGGAAGGCCAAGATCTCGGTCCTTGTGATCTAGTACAAAACGGAAAACTTTGGAGTCCTTAGAAACATCTGTGACTGTCTGGAGAGTAACGGCTTTCCACTTGTTTGATTGAAGGAAGGTAGAAGTTGACAAGTCGTCAGACGCTGTAGACCCCTTGATCTCCCCTACCAGGGTTCCTATGTGGTACTCAGCCAGCTTTCTCTTAGCGTCAGAGCTGTGTATAGCCATGAAATCTTCAGTAGCATCCTCCCCGGCAACGAGAGTAATAGATTGAGGACCACCAGGATGGTCATTGAGATATGTTGTTGCGTCGTACACCTATGAAATGACATGAGTTGAAGCGATGGAGATATAAAAAGCCTACAGACCTCGCCACAAACCACAAACCAAGGATTTGCGGAATTAGCATGTGCACGAAGCTCGTCTGCAGTGATTTTACGGTTGACTTCTGAGCGTGTCAAAGAGATAGCCGGAGGCGCCGCCGATGTACGAGGATCTGTTTCCGTCGCATCTGAAACCGAAGTAGAAAAGACTGGCTTTGAAGGATCTTTGCCTTTATCCTTTAATCGTTGCATCCAGCCTCCAGGTTGGTTTCCAGCCACTAGAACCATAGTTGTCAGTCATGTTCAACCAAGACGACCCTGCCTGCCCCACACTCACTTGTTGGGTGCTCGAATTGCAATCGTCCGTCTGCAAGGACATGTATACAAACCCTGAACCACCTAGACTTTTGTGAGGATTGGAGTCTTGGTACGTGTTGTGTTGAAAGTACCAGTTATTCATCATTCCAGTCGCGTTCCAATACATATTTCTGGGTTGAAGAGCCAAAGACTCGTCCATCGCTCTGACACAGATGCTCTGACTGTCCCGTAATGACTGGAGCGACACCGTCAGCAACCAGAATGACCAACAATAACATTGGTCGCTATCGGTAAGGTCCAGAGCACCATAGACAGAGTCAGAAAACGCGACAGAGCGGAAGACGTCTTCAGGATATTCAATCTCCGCAAGTTCCCATGTATATCCATCGTTGATTGAAACTTCCACGCGCGTGATCCGACGTCCACCACCAGCATAGGCATACCCTCGTAGAGTGTATGTTCCTTCAAGTTGAGCTTCAATGATTTCTTCATGATCAGGGCATGCGATTGCGCTGTTCACGTTGAGCTCTCGGATCATATATCTGGTGGTGATAACTTTAGCAGACTAGAGCTCGATGACCTTTCACAGACTGACCTGGGATCATACCACCACTCTAACTCAGCTCTTGCACGATCTGGACCGACTGGCATAGGAATGACCTTGTTATCATGGAAATGAAGATGATGTTGACTCTCGATGGAGGAGAGTTCGATCCGTCCTAACCATTTGACAGATCTACCTCCAATTTGTCCCGGGACGACGAGTCGCAAAGGGAATCCGTGGTCGGGTTCAAGGCTAGAATTTCATTGGATTCTGGACCGTAATGGTAATTGTGGTGAACTCACGGAAGCCCATTCATTCCCCATGCGAGCATCATACCTCTTCTTCGATCTCGCGCCCAAGAAAGGAGCTGACTATTGCGTGTCAGCTAATTGAGAACCATGTGATAGTCAGAATCCTTGCCTCGTTCCATACGGACCATTCGGGAGGGAATCAGACCCCTCGAAGATAACGTGCTTTGCTCCCCGAATCGGCTTGACGTAGTCCAGGACGTCAGCCAATCTTACGCCGGTAAACAATGCTGTAGAGAGTCCAGCTGCACCCCAAGAGAATCCGAGTGACTTCTGTACGACGTTTTGCTCTTTACGTCGATTGCCCGCGCAGACGAGTGTGACTGGCACGGTAATCACTTCGAACCTGGACCGGAGTTCTTCTACCGTAAAGATTACAGGATTCTCACAGAGGCTAGACCGTAGTCAGCTGTTCTTCAGCTGGAAAAGGGTAAGTATCATACATACCCATGTATAGCGACCTTCCATCCTCTTGCTGTCTCGGTGTCCACTTGTGGTACGGCTCCGTGGTTTCGAACAAAGAACAAGTTACTCGGGGTGAGAAAACCTTTTGAGAAAAGGACGTTCAACTTGGCCTCGGCATTAAATGGATGCTTTCCCGTCAATCGTACCATTCGAGAGTCACGGAGTACCCAGCTATCTGGAGTTCCCCTGGTAATCCGGTTAGACAAGCTACATTGGATAGATTGAACCTACATATCCTGCGGGTCCACTTGCTTGACAGCCACGTCATCTGGGACGGGGGGCAAGGCGCTATCGATTATTCGAGGTCCCGTCTCGACGCCAGGGAATTGTGAGACAGCCAATGAAGGAGGGATGAATGGTGCTGGCAACTGAATCGGAAGGCTGGACAACAAGGATGGAAGAGACGTTGGTTCTATCTCAGATTGGCGTTCGGACCTGATGGGGGTCTTAAAATCACAGGTAACAGACATAATGTACCAAAGGCAAAGTGATATGGGAACAACTCAGAAGGTTGCTGACGACCTGTGCAGAATCATATTAATATCCCGTCCGAACTTTCCGAGAAATACTCCGATTGGGGCATGGATGACCACACCTGTCAGATCTGTTCAAAGTCTCGGCATCTCTACATAGTCATGCTTGTCTTCCCTTTTTCAGTTTCTCCCATCACGTAATTTCACCACGGCAATTTTACGACAAGTTCTTTGATCATGATAGAGAGATAAGGGCACAATCTATGGCTATAATTAGAAATGACAGATATGAAAAAAAAAAAACCTAGATTAAAACTTTGGCACAGGAGCGATAACGAGAACAGCATTGATAACAACGCCTCCTATGATCCCCAGAGCGCATTTCCTTATGCCGGCTGGAAACGGAATGAGTATCATCGGTGGCACCACAAACGGCAATCTCATATGTTATTTGTAATTCCTCATAACATGAGCTTACCTCTTCAACGCGGGGAACACCGAAATAATTCCTACTATGAAAATCAGCTCTACCGAGAAGTGCCTTGTCAGATAAACTGATTAGGAAGCGCTCAGACTCGAGGCGGCGACATCAGATGGATGTTGTGGGGCCGAAAGGTCTGACGGTGCATGCTTTATCGTCTTGTGAAGACTTCAAGTGGCAACAGCAACTTCGAATGGTAATTACATGTGACATGTCCGTAGCATACTTGGTACACGACCACAATATATGTGGGCTGTTCATGCGTCGACCTCGCCGGTTATCCACATCCATGTCCATACCACGCATGGAAACCCCTCATAAATATATCAGGAGGAAGAAAATTTGGATCGCTCAAAATCGCCTTGTTCACGTCTGTGACGCTCAACCTGATACCCAAGTTTTCGCACTCTTCAAATGGAAACGGTGCATAGGGTTTCTTCCCTCCATACCGATATCCAACTATAATGTCGTTTAAGCACAACAACCATCCATTCCTCACCGCATCCAAAATGCACCCTATCGACTCTGCATGATTACGATTAAATGTGTCAAAGACAGCAAATGTAATGCGCTTAAGGGAACCATTTGGTTTCCAGAATGGCGCCGCTTTCCGGATTGTTACTGATTCATCGTACCACGTCAGAACGGTGAGAATGGGAAAGAAATATAGAATCTTCTGTAAGATGATCCAGGGGGACATTGAAAGATGCGTCATTGTCTCTGCAAACCCACCAAAAGGGGTGCTGTGCGTGACGGGATTCTTGAAATAATTGTTTTCGCATTCAAAGGGGGACGGACGACCACTAACGAGCCTTCTGACAGGAGGGTCCAGGTCCAGACGTTCGATGATGGCGTTTGTATTAAAAAGGGTATCATCGCATGGGACAGTGTTTGTGCGGAATGACCGAAGAATAGGCAGCCGAAACTCAAAGAACCGTGAATTGAATATGTCGAGCGATAAGGTGTGGAGTTTTGGAAACAAGTATGGTGCCGGATCTCCGGTATATGGAGGCCACGCTGCGTGAATTTTCGCATTAAGGAACTCGGCTAGAATGTCATCATCGAACCATCTCGCAGCTTCAACTACCCCCTCAAGGTTTACTTTCTTGTGAGCCTTTCGCGATACCTCGACCGATTCAGATGGTGGTACCTCTCCGTCGTAAGTTTGCAACTCCCACTGTCCTGACTGAGGCGGGTCGAAAATGTCGATTTCTTCATCCACAGGTCGACAATGCCAAATATGGCAGACCTCAAGCTTCGTCATGTACCTTAACATCATCTCCAGTTGGTTCATCCATATAGTGAAACCAAAAAGTTCAAGATGACGGAGTGTGCTTGCCAACTGTGTGCTGATTGTCTTCCACAAGGCACTGTGCCCGGGCTACTAGAACTTCAAGATGAGGACATGCATGTATGAGTCCCCAGAGTATGTGACCACCATCATCCCATGCTTCGTCGAGATATTGTGTATATCCCACTCCTAAATAAAGGTCCAATCGACGGCATAAATGGCCTCTCGGTCTTGAATATACATTTGGAACAGATCGTAAAAGTCTGAGGATACTGGGAACAACTTGAAAGCGGTAGATGATCACGGTTTCGTTTTGATGAAATGGAAATAGCTGCTTTGTTACGTGTCGAGTTATGAATAAGTTGAGTGTGTCGCGATGTTCTCCTTGGACGGCTTCAAAAGATGTGTCATATGCTTCTGGAATATAAGTAGCGAGGCGGAATATTAATGAATAGATTTCTGTCGGCAAAGGTAACATTTGTATTAGTGAGAAGAGTGCGGTAGGTGTGGTTCTCAGTGTCTCAGAAGATTTCATACTCTCTGGCGGTCTCTCGTCGCATTAGTCAGCGCGGTCAATTTCCATCTTCGTTGATCACACGCGTGATCCGACGCCCGGCGCGGTGACCACCAGTATCGAGGCGTACCTTCGTAGAGTGTACAACTCAAGGCCTAGTAAGGCCTAAGGGGCTGTTAGAGATCTCTGCAGAATTATCTCGTTTGATAAGTGATAAGTAAAATACTCCGATTGGGGCATGGCTGACCACGCCCGCCAGATCTCTTCAAAGTTTCGGCATCTCTTGTCTTGCCTTTACCAAAACGTAGTTTCAATCCTTGCAATTCAACGAAAAGAAGTCATTGATCGAGATAAGGGCACATCTGCATCTATGGATATATTCGGAAATGACAGATATGAAGAAAAAAATCTAGATTAAAACTTTGGCACAGGAACGATAACGAGAACAGCATTGATAACAACGCAGATAACGCCCATAATCCAGAACGCATTTCCTTGTGCCGGCTGGAAACGGAAGACGAGGGCAAAAACGATACCACCCAAGTTGCCGAAGGAGCCGACTATACCAGACATCACACCCTACACCCACATAATCTATTCTTAGCATACCTTTCAAGAGGCTAATCAATTCAACTCACGTTATTATACGCATTACAGTGTGGCACCAAAGCAAAGTTAGCGCCATTGCCGAATTCTGAGAAGATAGCGGTGATAGCGAAGACGCCCATGACCACATCGACTGTGAGAAACGAGGCTAAGCAACCATAAGTCAGGGAGAAAGTATGAGATAAGAACAGCGCACGTACAGTCTGGCCCCAGGGGACTTTTGCTCTCGGCAAGGTACAATCCTCCTGCCAAACACGATACACCCATGATCAAGCCACAAAGTAACATCCAATACTTTTTACCCTTCGTACCCCATTTCCTATACACAATATCGCCGACGTATCCGCCAAAGGGTCTCGTAAACAAGTTAAGGAAGCCGCTAAATATAAAGACGATATATTTAGCAATTATGCCGGAATAATTCAAGAATAGCCAGAGCCAGAATAGATCGAAGAATTAGACATACAAAATCGACGTATAATAGCCAGCTTTAGTCTGGTCGAAGCCGTGAATACGATTGTTGTATAGTGCGAAAAGGACATTCGCCATCTGAGCATCGAGGGCGAGTTCGAGACCGAAGGTAGTGAGGTACGCAAAGCTCGGCAACCAGGTGAGTGGGCTGAGTACAATCTCAGCAGTCGACTTGAGAGTCAATTTCTCATTTACCGCGACGTCGACGGCGGAATTGATAACAATATCGACATTGGGGTCGTCCACTAGGTGAACAGTAACTTGGTTCTCCTCGTGCTTGTCGCTCTTGTCCTTCTTTTTCGAGGGGATCTTCTCGTTTTCCGCGTGGAAGTGCATATGGTGCCCTGGATTCTCGATCGTTGTAGCAGCAGGGAGGTTTTGGCGCTCGGACCATTTACCCGCGGGATGGTCTTGGCCGAAGATGAGGGTCATGACTGCAACAAGAAGGAGACATGGAAGTCTTCGAAGAACACGTCAATCAAGTGAGTAGAAGAATAATTATGGATGGACACACGGAACAATGGCGAAGGATGCTCGCCAGGCGACATGTTGCGTCATTCCTCCTTTGATGAGCGCAGCATACAACGAAGTCATGATAGCAAATGTAGCACCACCTCTGTTATAAATGGTGTTAGAAAATCTTCGCTCGAAATTGTTGATTAGTGGCGCACCCCATATTTCCCCATCCTCCAACTAAGGCATTGACGGTGCCCACACAGTTCTTATCGAACCACGCCGAGGTCCACGCTTGGCATGGGACAAATGTTCCACCGAGGATCCCAATAAAAAACCGTATAACATAAAGCGTGCTCGCATTGTGAGCGGTTCCAGCGAGACCAGATGGTATCGCTCCGAGCACAAGCAGACCTGCCATAACCTTTCGTGGTCCAAACGCATCGACCATGGGCCCAACAGCGAATCGGACGATGAGAGTCGCAGCCAAAGCGACGATATTGGAGTTGGCTACTTGGGCATTGGTGAGTTTGAGATCGGACTTGATGGCGTCCGGGATGAGTGGGGGAAATGCGAACCATGAGAGAAATGCGACGAAGAAGCCCACTACATAAGAATAGATATCAGAGCACACGACTAAAGCAGTTGATAAATATATCTACGCCAGCTGAGATGGAATGCCCGAGCGTAGGGGTCACGAAGGTTGAAGAGTGGGATGGTGTAGCTCTTGAGATTGATTGGGTTGACGACTGCGGGGCTCCAGAGTTGAGACCAGGAAAAGGCTGGGGACGTCGTGGATGTCTTGATCATTTTCGTCATTTGGTATAGGGTTATTATTGTGCAGCGATCAAGCTACCGAGTGGACTCTAGCTTTAAGGTGTTCTCGGGCTCTCACGTGTCTGGGAAGGATAGGTACACGAACCACGAAAGAAACAGAGAATTGACATATCTCACGACAGAAATAGAAAAAGCCAAACTGAGTAAAATCCAGATTAAAACCTATGAATAAGACTTTGAATAGCATGGACTCAAGATGTGAAAAAAACCGAGACGTTTTAGCCGACAAGGTACCGAGATGAGGATAAGAGATATGGGAAAAAGAAGACCGTAATTTGAATATCATCTTTTCCTTTCCATCCTTCCTCTCTATCCTCGAAAAGTGTTGCATTGCTTAGTTGACAACAACTATCTTCTTATCTTTGAGGGTTCGGTGTTCTTCCCTGAAGCCACGCCGCCTCTTGCCAAGTGATGCATGGAATACAAAGTATGTGACCCTTGTTTGACATCGAGCAACCAAGTATAACACTGCCAGATAAGGAGATAGCACAGGTGAAACCGAGATAACAGCTATCTCAATGAGATAACAACAGCTGTCCAGAGAGATAAGTCTTCACACTGGTTTGCCAAGAGCTTGGGTTCTCTATTCAGTAGAGATTGAGCATTCAACTGCATGTACGAGTAACCGAGTCTTCAAAGCTTCGAGCTCAAGCCTCGTGCCATGCCATGCCATGCCCATGCAAGCAGATCCGTCTCAAGGGCGCAACCAGTGTAAGAAAGTGAAGCTTGATAGAAGTTTTGCGTTGTTTGTCCAGTTTGAGATCTTTAGCGACCCTGATCCCGATCTCTTAACCACATCCTAGCCTGATCAAATGGACAGAAGACCGTACACGTACTGAGGAATTATTATCAAACCAAGCCTATCGCTACATGAATCTAATTCAAGATATCCAATCATGGTCACCGGGTTCTCGTTGCCGCAATTGCCGTTGTTCTATCTTCAGTCATTCTCCAGCTGGGAGTCAAAATGTGCGGTTTTCTAAGACAGAGCTTCTTGCATAGTCTTGGCACCCCACCTCTTCTTCTGTGTGAGAATCATGTATTCAGCTCCATCAAACAGCGTGGACGTTGTCCTGGACCGTCCTCTTGCACTCAACTCAGTAGCTACGCTAGATGATGCTGCAGACATTCAAGTCCCTGAAGGTCGTGAAGTCATCTTTGTTGGTGCGTTACTCGTACCATCTTTGAGTCCTCTATGTCTTCATACAACTTTTAGTTGGCCTTGGCATGGTTGGAATTGGTACTACTCGAACTTTGTCAGTTGCTATTGAGAACATTGATAATCATCCTTCTTTACAGCTTTTATTGAAAAATTATTGAACTTGGATGCCAACCAGAAGTACTTTATCGTCACTTGCGGAGAAGAAAGTCATCTGGCCTACAATCGTGTGGGGTACGTGGCTGCGGTCTGATTCTGGAGGTCCGTCGGGCCGGTTCTAAATGTATACATCCGTAGCTTGACCGAGTACTTCGAACATCGTAATGTAAGCCTATTCTACCAATCGTTTTTCTGATCCTGATAAAATATAACCCACATTAGGTCGAAGATCTGTATCTCAATCCGCCATCCTGGTATGCGCAGCACCATCCTCACAGGCTGAGTTATCACCTACAAGAAACGGTTACCCACCTGTCGCCCGAGAAGAATCTCATACACACTAGCAAGAACCGATCCTTTTCTTACAGCAAATGTGTCATTGCCACTGGCTCTCGTGCAGACCTTCCTCCGTACGTCCCATCAGATGTGGCAGAGAAAACTCGAGGAGTCTTCGTCTACCGCAATATCGCCGACCTAGAAGGTATCATTGCCTACGCAGAGCAGCCCTCCGTTAAACATGCTGTCGTCGTCGGTGGTGGCCTTTTGGGTTTAGAAGCCGCAAAAGCAGTATACGATATGCCTTCGTATGTCATTTTCACCTTGTCTCTTTTCTGAACTTGATCTCGATGACGGGATTAGAATCTCTCGCGTTAGCATCATCAACCGACAAGCTTCTCCCTTATCTCGCCAGTTAGACACTGAAGCTGGTGAAATGGTCCTTCATCAGATCGAGGCCATGGGCGTCCAAGTGCTCACACGATGCTCCCCTATCCGTCAAATTACCCGGGCACGCACAAATGAGGACGGCTCGAGCTCAGATGAAGAGATATTCGCTGGGTTCGAGTTTCAAGATGGCTCGATACATGAAGCGGATTTGGTTATTTACGCCATCGGTATCCGACCCCGAGATGACGTAGCGAAGGCCAGTGGACTGCAGTGCCATCACCGAGGTGGTATAATCATCAACGATGAGTTGAAGACATCCGTCGACAATGTATATGCTATCGGCGAATGCGCAAGCTGGAGGGAAAACAGTTATGGTCTAATCGGTCCCGGAGGTATGTCGTTGACTTTGCTCAAGTACACCATGCTCAAGTCGTTTCTTCTAGTCGAAATGGCCGACATCCTCGCCTTCAACCTAACACAAACAACATCACACTCCCCGCGCTTGATGAACGCTCCGGATCTTAGTACCAAACTTAAGTGTGTGCCTTTTCTCTTCCTGTCTACTCTATCTCATTCCATGCAGACTGATGGGTGTCGACGTTGCCTCCTTCGGTGACTACTTCGTCGATCGCCGTCTACCACTAGGAAAAACGCATACCATCAACAAATCCACTCATAAGCCCAGTAATGGCCACGACAATGACCGCCCGGCCGTCGAAATCTCCATCGAGGACACCAAGGACCCCAAGACTGCCTTTGTATCTGAGCCCAAGAGAGCTCCTTCAAGCCGCAGAGGTCGCCACGGCAGCAACGACCTAAAAGACCAGACGATCAACTGTCTCGTGTACAAGGACCCCTTCAGTGCGACGTATAAGAAGTACATATTCACTGAGGATGGAAAGTACCTCCTTGGAGGGATGATGGTGGGTGATGTGTCGGACTTTGTCAAGCTCGTAGCGATTGTAAAAAAGAAGGTGAGAACCCCGCTGACCAGAACTTTTCGTACTGATCTCTTAATTCTCCTACTTCAGAAACCTCTCGAAGTTCCTCCTTCACAGTTCATTGTCGGCAACAAGAAAGAAGATGACGATGGTGGGGACCTCGACGATGATGCTCAAGTCTGCAGCTGTCATGTGGGTCTCCCACTTTCCCCCCCGTCCTCATCTAACTCTTCACCTGTATAGAACGTAGCAAAGGGTACTATCGTGCAACGAGTTAGAGACGGCTCGTGTCTTACCATCCCCGATCTCAAAGCAAAAACCAAAGTCGGTACCGGCTGTGGTGGTTGTATGCCCTTGGTTCGTGAAATTGCTTCTTAGATAACAGTAAAGAATGATCTAACCATACACGGTACAGGTAACCAAAATTTTCAATGCAGAGATGAAGAAGGCCGGCCGAACCCTGAATAATAACCTCTGTCCACACTTCGCAATGAGCCGCCAAGACCTCTTCAATGTCATCAAAGTCAAGAACCTCCGCTCTTTCACTGAGGTCCTGAAGGCCATCGGCGTCAACGGATCTTCTATCGGGTGTGAGATTTGTAAACCCGCCGTTGCAAGTGTCCTTTCCAGTCTGTTCGTGCCCTCACCTCTGACCGTCTTATGGGATAATTTTGACGGAATGAGCCGAGCAGGTACAATGAACATGTGATGAAGCCTACGCACCACCAGAACCAAGACACCAACGACCGCTTCATGGCTAACATGCAGCGCAATGGCACATTCAGTGTCGTTCCTCGCATCCCGGCAGGAGAAATCAGCCCTGACGGTCTCATCTCTATTGGTAAAGTAGCGAAGAAGTATGGTCTTTACACAAAGGTATGATTCTACCTCGTCCTTCCAAGATCATTCTGGTTGACCCTTGCTTAGATTACTGGCGGACAACGCATAGACATGTTTGGGGCCCGGAAGGACGATCTTCCCGCTATCTGGGAGGAACTCAACGAAGCC
Source organism: Termitomyces sp. T73sscA (assembly GCA_017657235.1). Lineage (NCBI taxonomy): Eukaryota > Fungi > Basidiomycota > Agaricomycetes > Agaricales > Lyophyllaceae > Termitomyces > Termitomyces sp. T73sscA. The sequence goes on from JAGGAP010000478.1 coordinate 18,326, forward strand.
GGGTTTGAAAGTGGCCATGCGTATGGGAAGAGTCTACGGACTGTCAAGTCTTGTGTTGGTACTACCTGTACGTCCCCTTACTCAGTTATCATCTTCATTCCTCTCATCTCAGTCCATTTCTCAGGGTGTCGCTACGGCGTTGGTGACTCTGTGGGTCTAGCCGTGCAGCTTGAGAACCGTTATAAAGGTGTTCGTAGCCCGCACAAGTTCAAAGGCGGCGTATCAGGATGCGTCCGTGAATGTGCCGAGGCTCAGGGGAAGGACTTTGGCATCATTGCTACTGATAAAGGGTGGAATAGTACGCTTTCATCTTTTGAACTTCTCTGCCAGTATCTAATGTGTGTTCTTGATAGTTTTTGTAGGAGGAAATGGTGGTGCTAACCCAGTATGTACGCTGAATATTCTTCAGCCCACCGGAGTTGATGGTGTTGATAGCGTCATGCCGACCTCTTCGCCACAGACGTTCCTCCCTCAAAGGTCGTCCGCATCATCGACCGGTTCCTAGCGTACTACATTATGACTGCGGATAGACTTGAACGCACGGCGCGTTGGATTGAGAGAATGGATGGAGGCATTGAGGTCAGTTGTACATCATGAATAATCATCTTGACATGCTCAATCTCATTTATGTTGCGTAGAAACTTCGTAAAGTTATCCTTCGAGACGAACTCGGAATTTGCAAGGACCTAGAGGCATTGATGGACAACCTTGTGAGCACATACGAGGATGAGTGGGCCGTGGCTGTCAAAGGTACCTTCCTAATCATCTCCCTTATTCACCTCTGAACAATGTTCATCAGACCACTCCAAGCGTAAACAATTCAAACAGTTCGTCAACACAGATGAAAATCTTCCTCAAAGTGAAGTCATTACCGAACGTGGGCAGCCTCGTCCCGCAGATTGGGCAAAAGCCTACCCCCCTGTTAAATTCACATACGATAACGTCGTCACTGCTCGATCGGAGTGGAAGTGGATAACCGTTGCGAAGACAGCTGACATGTTGGCCAATGACTCTGGGACGACGAGTGCGGCTGTTAAGTATGGGAATACAAGGCTTGCAGTATTCCATGTCCCAAATAAAGGGTACTACGCTACGCAGCAAATGTGTCCTCACAAAAGGTTCGTACTGCCGCATCAAGTATGTTTTCGTGTATTGTAATGAGTCGATAGGGCATTTGTTCTTGATCATGGTATCATCGGCGATACTACCAACGGCAATCTCGTATGTTTTTTCATCATTCTTCATATCATGAGCTTACCTATTCTTAGTATGTCTCCTGCCCACTTCACAAGCGTAACTTCGCCCTCACTGGCGGGGAATGCTTAAACGACTCAGACTATCAAATTCTGACGTTCGATGCGCGCGAGAACCCAGACGGGAAGGAAGAAATTCAGCTCTTACTCCCTCCGGCTGAAGACCTCGACAGCGTGATAGGTACTGAGAAGTGGCTTGTCAGACAGGCTGAATCGGAAGCGTTCGGGCTCAACGCGGCGACGCAGATCGAGGTTGTGGGGCCGAAAGGTCTGACGGTAGACGCTTCGTCATCTTGTGGGGATGGTTCAAGTTGCGGCAACAGCAATTTGGAATGGTAATTGTAAATGTCACGCATGCTTAGAGTTTATTTCTCAATACCCCTTGTCCATTGATGCTTTCCTTCCGGGAGAGAAAAACGTATTATTGAGGAAGAAAATCTGGATCGCTCAGAATTGCCTCATTCATGTCTCTGATGCTCAACCTGATACCCAACTTTTCGCACTGTTGAAATGGAAACGGTGCCCCTTCCTTCCTTCCGTACCGATATCCAACAACAATGCCGTTTAAGCACAACAGCCATCCATGCCTCACCGCATCCAAAATCCACCCTATTGACCGTGTATCATCATCATAAATTGTGTCAAAGACAATGTGATGCGCTGAAGAGGACCATTTGGTATCCAGAACGACGTCCTTTTCCGGATTGTTATCGTATCATCATACGGTGAGATTAGGAAAGAAATATAGAATCTTCTGTAAGCTGATCCAAGAAACATTGAAAGATGCGTCATTGTCTACGGACCACCACTGGCGAGTCTTCTAACAGGCGTTCGATAATGGCGTTTAAAAAAGGATCATGGCAGGTGATGGTCTCTCTGCGGAGCGACTGGTTATAGGCAGCCTAAACTCAAGAACGAGCATCGAACGTGTCGGGCGATAAAGTGTGGAGTTTTGGAAACCAGTATGGTGCCGAAACCCCGGTATACGGAGGCCACGCTGCTTGGAGTTTCGCATCAAGGAACTCGGCTATAATGTCATCCTCGAACCATCTTCTCGCGACTTCATCTACCCCCTCGAGGTTTACTTTCTTGCGAGTTCGCGATACCTCGACTGTTTCAGGTGGTACACCTGTCGTGAATTTTTAACTTCCACAGTCCTGAATCGAAAGCGTCCATGTCATCCATAGGTTTTGCCCAATATGGCAACACGTCAAGCTTCGCCATGTACCTCAACATCATCTCCAGTGATTCATCCATATAGTGAAACCAAAGAATTCAAGGTGATGGAGTGTGTTTGCCAACTTTGTGCTGATTGTCTTCCACAAGGCATTGTGGGTATGGTGTGGGACAGGTTACGTCTTGAGATCTGGACCGTTGTATATCACCCGGGCTACTAGAACTTCAATGTATGAGTCCCCAGAGTATGTGATCACCGTCATCCCATGCTTCGTTGAGATAGGTGTGTATATCCTACTCCTAGATAAAGGTCTAATCGACTTCATAGATGGCCTCTCGGTCTTGAATATCCATTTGGAACGAATCATAAAAGTCTGAGGATATTGGGAACAACTTGAAAGTGGTAGGTGATCATGGTTTCGTAGAGAAATTGTCAGCTTCAAAGGATGTGACATATGCTTCTAACACAAGTAGCGATGCGGAATATCAATGACTCTATTTCTGTCGGCAAAGGTAACATTTGTATTCCTCCTCCTACGAACGCGCTGACATGAAATAATTACGGGTGACGCCACCAGAACGCCACATCGGAGTCCGAAAATCTCCTCATCTGTTGAGACGCTGGATTTTTCAACCTCTCACTAGGAGTAGTAGATAGCCCGGCGAGGTCCACGTGTGAACAACCGGAGTCCGCACTACATACATGTGTCGTACCAAGTATGTTAGTTACGACTTATGATCGGATACTTCGTTATTTCATCCCACACGCTGTCCTAAGGCAACATGCCAGAGGAAAAAGCATATTGTGCAGTAGGGTATTATAGGCAAAGTATCTACTGCATCTTTCATTCTGAGATACTATCACTCCCCCTCGTACAGCCCAAAATCAACACTGGCAGAATACAACCTCAAAGAGCCTCATATCTAATCACGCGTCCAGTATGTGGTCTCGACGCGTACTGTTCCACACCTATATCTCCTTTAGAGAGTATTTATAAACTGAGAAGGTGCGATGCCTGACTAAGAGGACGGACCTCACAAAATCTGAGCTCGGTCACACTGTTACCTGATAAGAAATGCTCTCCTGTGAGATAAATACACAGTTTACCAGAGCAGCGTCGGCACAAGATATGAGAGCTAAATCAGCTTTGCATCACAGACCCGATTTAGGTACAGTAGATAGATGATCACTCAAGGTTTTGGTTAAGTTTGCAAAGTGCTGAGGTCGCGGTCACATTCATGGAAAAGTATACAGCCAGATGGATGAGACAAATCACCCTAAACAGACAGCCGCTGTGCTTGCGATCCGAAGACGTCAAAGATACTGGACGCATCGGGTATGTTATTCTCCTGCTATCTATGTCGGTCATGCAGGATATTCTCTCTTAGGTGATTCAGTCTTATCTCTGGTACTTCCGACAACTGATACTTGGCGTCGAAAGTTGATCTACTCTGCTTATGTTGGGCATGTGATTCTCCCGCTCCTCTATCTCTGGACACACGTTTCTATGAAGGGAATCCAAGCAACATATGTTTTTGAGTCTTATCGCCTTCAGTATCCATTTTTACTCAGAGGGTCTATCTACTCCTCTATTGGACTATCGAAAAGTTTCCTGCCACATTGGGCATCTTATTCTCCTGCTATCGTCTTCTGCCTTCCGTGAACATCTGGGGCTTTTGTGGGGCTGTACAAATAATTTGTCTGTCTCTCAGTGTTGTCTGATCCATTACAACTGTAATCGTTCATCATGTTAATCCCCAGGTTTTTTTTCATTGCCTGTGGCCTAATTCAGCCTGCGTGGTTGGCTACAATCCCGCGTGTAGGACAGTCAATTACGCTCCCCGATCTGTATGAGGCCTCGATAGCCGAACTACAAGCTGGACTGGATGCAGGTCAATTTTCGAGTGTCGACCTAGTGAAGGTGTGGTTCCATCGGCTACCCACTATAGATTTGTACTGATCTTGCTCTGTACAAGGCCTACATTGCTCGTATTGAAGAGGTCAATCTTAAAGGTCCAGCTCTTCGTGCTGTGATTGAGACAAATCCATCTGCAATTGCCACCG
>JAGGAP010000479.1:0-22556 GCA_017657235.1 Termitomyces sp. T73sscA
CAAGTTGAACCCTACTGGCAACAGCTCGCATTTCGATGCCACCAATTTCGGCCCGGCATGTCTCCAAGCCGTAAGTTCTATGCTGTCATCCTTAGAACTATCTTGAGCTGTCTTGCACACTGCAGCCGGAGGATGGAGTCGCGCTATCAGAGGATTGTCTTACAATTAACGTATTCCGCCCCTCAGGCACCACACACAACGCAAAACTGCCAGTCGTGAGTTTTGTTTTTTTTTGTTACTTTTTCCAGGAGTGTGTTCCCACCTCTTGAAAGTTGTTTTGGACGTAAGCTAGATATCCAAAGACAGTTTTAGGTTCTTTGTTCTCACTGGATTCAGATATGGCGGCGGTTTTATATCAGATCAGTCGAGTAGTTTCAATGGGAGCACTATTGTTGCGCATAGCGTCGCCCGTGTAAGTAATTGATTTGTCTGGAAAGAGTCTTCAGCGTTTACGATCTTGACAGGGAACACCTCTGATTTATGTGAACTTCAATTACAGACTCGGCCCCTTAGGGTTCCCCCAGGGTCAAGAAGGTGAGTATCTATTATGTCGCCGTGACCAAGGCAACGAAGAAACATATTTTCTAGCTGATAGCGAAAAAGCGCTCAATCTGGCGATCAAAGATCAAATTGCCGCGCTTGAATGGGTTCGAGCGAACATTGGAGCTTTTGGGGGTGATGAGAAGAAAGTAACGTTTCGCACTTGTTTTGATTGATATCCATGGTTTAATTGATCGCAACGACTTACACCTATAGGTGACAGCGTTTGGCCAAAGTGCTGGTGCAATTATGACGTCTATCCTTTACCTTAACTCTCCGCTACCCAAGCTCGTTCGGGGTGTCGTATGACAATTTTCACTGCTTCATGCCTTACGCTTCTTAAATTATCTTCAAAGATCCTTGAATCTGGTTCTCCAGCAACTGCACTCACCTTCAATGCAGAACGGCGCGAAATAGACTGGCAAAACTTTGTTGGCGGTGTTTCATCTTGCGCTGACCTTGCCACCTCTGGGAACACCTTTGACTGTCTCAAGGCTGCCAATTCTAGCGACATTTTCCAGGGATTACTTGCTTCCCTATCTTTGGCTCAAGAGCAGTTCCCGTTTGACCCCACGCTCGATGGTCCAGATGGGCTGTATCCTGAGTTGCCCTCTCTGTTATTTGCAAAAGGCCAATTTGCTCGTGTTCCTTTCATCGCTGGGACAAATCTCGATGAAGGTGCGCAAATCTTCCTTGATTGCCATTCTGCGTGGCGCAAAATCTCGTTGTTGGCCTTTAGGAACGTTCATTACGCCCTTGACGCTGAATTCAGAGCAACAAGTTCGTGACTTAATTATTGCGAATTTTTCACCCTCTACCGTATCAGCGCAAAGGTTGGACAGCACGGTAGATAAACTCATCGAGCTCTATCCTGACATTCCTGCCCTCGGGTCACCCTTCGATACAGGCAATGATACATTTGGGCTCAGCAGTGTATTCAAACAAGGCGCGGCAGCCTGTAAGTTTACAATACATAAATCTTGCACTCTGCTGTTTATTAATGAAAATCATGGCCCAGATGGAGATGTCGCCTTTCAGGCCCCGCGCAGGAACTTCAATCAAGTTGCGGCAAAGGCAGGCTTGAAGAATCATGGGTACCTGTTCACTGAGCCACAGCCTGGTTCCGGGCCATTTGGAGGTGTGTCCCTCTTGTAATTGGGCCGCAAGTCCCAAGTTGACAAAAATTTGAACAATATATGTCTAGTCTTTCATATGGCTGAACTTCCTTATGTGTACGGAAATTCTTCTATACGGACACTGGTACCATCATTTTCACCTAATCTCAGCAACATCATGATGGACTATTGGATCTCGTTCGCCACGAGTCTTGATCCAAATGATGGTCTCGGTTCCCCTCGTAGGTTCTCTCTTGTTTAAGAATGACGAAATATCTTATGTGATAATATGCTTCTCTGTAGGTCCGCATTGGGATCAATATACCGCAACCAACGAGGTTATCATGCAGTTAAACAGCGCCAACTTGACCATGATACCTGATGATTATAGGAAAGAGCAGATTGAATTTATCAATGATATGCCCTTGGTGTTCCACCATCGCCGTGATATCGAGTGATTGTATTGCCTATGAGTTGTAGTCTTTTAACCTACAAGACAGGACAGAATATATACTGGGATCGCGTGAGAGATTATTGCGCGTCGAGCGTGGCCTAAATCTTCAGTCTTTGACACGATCCTTTGTAATATAGTGAATTGAAAAGCTCCTTGTTATGAATGTGCATATGGGGAAGACATGTTGGCACAGAAACATTATGATTACAATTCTGGTTATCTATGTACTCAATGGATCTCTAGGGAATAGAAGACAGAACAGAGAATTTTGGACAACCCTTGAAGAATACTTCACGAGAAACCCACAAATAAAAGTACACATAATGGCCGGAGACTTCAATGTAATGGAAGATGCACTAGATTGGATTCCAATGTGCAACAACTCAGAGGATGCAATTGAGGCCCAAGATAACCTCAAAATGAGACTAAAACTAAGAGATGGATGAAAAAGCTCACACCAAACAGAGAGGGCTTTCACCTTCATACAGAACACAACATCAGCCATGTCATGTCTGGACAGGTTCTATATTACAGACAACAAAGAAGAGTCTGCCATGGACTGGATTATCAAACCCTCTGGTGTGCCTGGGACTGACCACCTCCTCACATCTGTAAAACTTGCCCACCACAAAGCTCCACTGGTGGGAAGAGGAAGGTGGACCCTGAAGAAACATGTACTCAAAGATCATAAGTTCAGGACACTAGTGAATATAGAAGGTAGGCAGCCTCTAGCAGACATAGACAGCCATGTTAGAACCATGGACTGCAACCCTCAAGCAATCTACCAGAGATGGAAAAGCACAGTGCTGAGCATGGCAGTGGCATGTGACAAAGTGATTGTACTAAAAAGAATAAGAGAAAAATCTCTCAAGACAGCCCGAGACAAAACACTGAATAATCCATGTCTTGATGACATTGACAAACAGGAGAAGCTGAAAGACATCTTGAACAAACTTCATTGCATGGCAAAAAAGAATCACACAGCAAAAAGAGGAACAGATTGAAAACAAAGAATAGACTAGAAGGGGAAACCCTGTGCAGGTTCTGGACAACCCCAAATAAAGAAGCTAAGCCACAAGACATGATATATGCCCTGAAGAAACCCCAAGTAGAAGAAACACAAGGGAGGGAGGCTGAATATGAGCAGCACTCAGTGCTAATGGCTGAGTTAGCTCAAAACTACCAACCTCCAGAACTAGAGAAGAGAGATTAATGTGGAAACAGGAGAAGAAAAACAATAGTGGCCTCAAACACACAGGAGCAAAATGCAGACTTAATAGCCCCCTTCTCTGCTGAAGAACTAAGTACAGCTCTGAAACACTCAAAAAATGACTCAGCCCCTGGCATTAATGGGCTCACATATGAATTTTGGAAATCAAAAAACAACTAATACATAAACAACCTGAAACAAAGGGATAACATAAATTTGGGTAGGACACTCTTTAACATCATGCAACTACTATGGAGGGTGTATACCAATATCTGAAAACATGGAGTAGCGGAGGTTTCAAATTTTACTAAAGGGTGGATGTGCCTTCTGTATAAAAATGATAAAGCAGATATTGCCAACTACAGACTGATCACATGCCTTAACACTAAAAAGTCTTCACCAAAGTCTTAGCTGATAGACTAGCAGGAGTGACAACCTCCCTCATCTACTCTAACCAGGCTGGCTTCATCACTGAATAGAGCATAACTGATCAGACAAAGTTAATTTAGATGATGATCCAATATGCAGAAGCAACTGAGGAGAATAGCATGATAGTGGTGTTAGACCAAGAGAAAGCCTATGACAAGATTGAATACAACTACTTCTGAAGATTTCTTGAGACATTTGGACTTCCAGGTCCTTTCATTGCAACAGTAAAAAGCCTATACAAGAATGCAGAAATAAGGATTATGATAAATGGCTGCCTCAGCTCCCCATGGAGGGTCACATGTGGGGTAAGACAAGGAGACTCCCTCTCCTGCCTCCTTTTCAACCTAGCAATTGTACCCTTTGCAATGACACTGTGTGCATCAAATCTGAAAGGGTATCAGGTACCAGGACACTGCAAAAAGCTAATTGTTAACTTGTTTGCAGACAATACAACTACCTTTCTGTCAGCAGACAATGACTTCCAAACACTAACAGAAATCCTGGAGGAATGGTGCATTGCCCCTGAGGCTAAGTTCAATACAGAAAAAATGGAAACCATTTCTCTGAAAACAGAAAGATTTAAAATGTCTCCTCTAATAGCCCACTGATACCCTTGGAAATGCACATTGCTAAGGATGGATCAGCAGTTAGAGTCCTTGGAGAATGGTCTGGAAATATAATAGATGTAGGAGCCTCTTGGACAACCTCAGTAGAAAAAATGTACAAAAACAAATAGTAGTGGTAGGTATGTCACAATACCTAACACAATTACAAGGAATGCCAGATTGTATTAGAAGGTTCTGGCAAAATGCAACAAGAACCTCATGTGGGCTGGAAAAACCCCACTGATAAACAAGCAAATACTATTCCATAAAACAGAAGGAGAGAGAGTCCTGATAGATATAAGAACAAGAAACAAGGTGATAAATTTAATATGGCTAAAATCCTACCTGAACATTGAACCAAAACACCTCCTGCAGGAATATGTAGTGGATGCCCTAATTGCATCTAATGTGCCATTAGCAGAAGAGAACATAGACTCACAAGTGAGGATAAACCCCTTCCTTCAATTATAGTCAACTAGAACCTCAAGTGTAGAGGAAATCTGCTCAGATATAACAAATCTCCTTAAAACAGCACAAGATTTTGATGTGAGGCCTGAAAAAATTGAAATGGATGTGGAAATTGTGAATGAAATGCTTATATGGTACCACATATGTGTGGATCCAAAAATAAAGAAGATGAATAGGAGAAAGATAGCCAACTGCCTGAAATCTAAATACAACATCAGAACAGTGGTGGATGCATATACACTAGCAACCAGACCAAATGATGAGATGCACCAAGACAAAACAGAGTGCAAATGCCTGAGCTGCATAGCAATCAAGAATGGGTCAGGGTGCCTGCATCCAAATCTCTGCAAATTGCATGCAAATAGCATAATAGATACTATTCCAGAAAAATGCCACCCTCAAAGGATTCCTCAAGTGAACACTGCTAGGGAGGAGGAAGAAAAAAAATAGTCTTCAACAACAACTTGAGGATCACAAGCCCTCTAGCAAATGTGTTTAGAATCTTTACCACAGGACAAAGATCCAACAAACTATGCCAGTTCAAATTTGTCAGGCCTGAAAACTGTAAGAGCAACCTCTGGAGATTGTGGCTAAGTCACACAACTGGCAGAGAGGAATCCAAAGTATATTAAATAAAGGTGGAATACATATACTGTAAGTCTACTCACCTGGCAGAGATAGATCCAAAGATTCATTCCAGTACAACTCAGTTTATTGTCCTTTTCAACCTTTTCTGTGGACTGCTTCCTGTGCTTACATAATAAAATGTTGGGTTTTGTGCATGCGCCATGTAGTCTCTTGTTTCAGATGTGTTTCAGCAGCCTGGAGCCATGTGCAAGCCCAATTTTTTTTAGTGATTATGTAATATGACATTGGGTTTGCACATGCACAGAGTCCAACATCATCCTTCTCATGGTTCTCCCATGGTTCATTCTTAGTAAATTTGCCAACCTGGCAGTCAGAGTTGACTTGTTCGCTTTGGATTTTCCTCTGCCAGGTGTGTAGTTATTACTATATTACTGATTAGTATTTTAATATACTTTGGATTTCCCTCTTCCAGTTGTGTGACTTAGCCACAACCTCCAGAGGTCATTCTTACAACTACATTTCAAAGACTTATAAACAAAGTGAGGTTGAGGGTAGACCAAGCCTTGCATTCTGACATGCAAGGCCTGTTGAGGGTAGACTAAGCCTTGCATTTGGGGGGGGAGGGTTGGTTTGAGGGCAAACCCCCCAACAAAATGCTAGGCCTGTGCTGAAAGCACAGGTCCTAGCTTATAATGGATAATAACTTGAATAGATATTTACTACTGTAGTACTTGGTTAGAGTATTACTATAGTTCTGGGGCTTTCTTGATAGTTTAGACAATCCACTCAATTTCACACTGAGGTCTTGGTCATGAACTTGTATTTTGAGGGTTGAAGTTACTTCCCAAAATATTACTATTCTGCATGTCAGAACACAAGGCTCCATCCAGCCTAAACCTCACTTCAATTGGTTAAGGCCTTGCATATCCAGCAGCTCATACCAACCTGTAACCAATTGAGCTACATTGGACTTTTGCACATTATGTTGCCAGGTGTGCAAGTGTGGCAGAGGTCTCTCAGTCTACATGTATATAGACTCACTTCAAATGTAGCAAGGTTCCATTTTGTTGCCATGTGTTCTTTTGCTGAAGTGAGGACAACATCCTTCCATTACAATATAATTTGTCAAACACTGATTCTAGTTTGCAAAATGCCTCCTACTACATATGTGGTAGATAAGATCAGCTAACCAACTAACTAATTAAAAATGGGCAAGTGGGGTAGCATCAAAACCCTGGTGGGGAAAGCTTGCCACCACTGCAATCAAAATACAGGGTATACATAAAGCAAGAAGATGGATCTGAGACTGGGTATGTCACTATGTGAGAAAGAAGTGCATTAATAAAGGAGACGCGAGAGCCAAGACGGAGTATTTAAAGGGTAGAATCAAGAAGACAAGAAAGTCGAGACGGGGTATTTGAGGGGGTACGCATAAATCAAGAAGACGAGAAATGTGAGACAGGGTACTTGAGAAAGGAGTATGTAAATCAAGGAGACGAGAGGTGAGACGGGGTATTTGGAAGGGTATACATCCTAATACAGTCCACTCATTTTTAGATGTTGAGCCAACCTGAGAGAAAGTTGCACATACTGTGGCTACAGGACCTGAATTTATTTAGAACCTTTGTTATATCTTGATCCCCTATTGGATCTGTGATGGCTATCACCACTGCCACTGCCGCGGGGGGTCGTCGTGAGGAAGTCATCGTTAAATTCATAGTTTATCACGCCTTCAATGGGAGATCCGCTAGGATATCCCTCCTATAAGTATATGGTGATAATTGAGCAATAAGGCGAAAGAAGGTAAACACGACGAACGGATGAGCCAGAACCAGTCGGATGAACATCGTGTGGAACAAATGTAGGTCTGGATACATGGCGATGAACACCAACAGGCTGGCGATAAGGAGCCGGTCCATCTTGATATGTCTGTTTGATATGAATTTTGGTTTTTGCATCAGAAGAGTTCAAGATTCAATTTGATAAGCTACCGACCAGTTGTGATGGTGGAATGGGAGGAAGGGGTTTCATTTCCACTCGCGCGCGCTGCTGCTCCGTTATTGTAGGAAGCTGTCGAATGTCACAAAAAAATCAGACCGCAAGAGTTCCAGATGAAACAAAGGAGAGAACAAGCCTGATGAAAACCTGATGGTTGATATCCTGGGTAATGGATGCCAGAACTCTATCACACGGTGGTTCAAGTAATATCTAGTCAAGTCCGGACACTGGAAGAAAGGTCAATACCTGGGAATTGATCTGTTCCAACTTATCAAGGTTTATCAGGAGTGATGCTTAAGTACAAGAAATGAATCTTCCCAAGCAAGCAAGAAGTACAGACCTGGCCCCGAGATGACCCATAGTACTGTGATGAACCTTGGTATTGCCCAATGGGCTAAAGATAATCATAAGCTATGCACGCTTGGCAGACGGCAAACGATGAGAGATACATCCCTGTGCTTCCAGAGGAGGCATCGGCCGAGCACGAGAAGGATGGTACTGTAGGAATATAGGACCGAATGGAGTAAGAAACACAAAAGATTAGAGTCAAGAAGAAGCAACACAGACTTGGAAGTGTTGCTGGTGATAACAGGATGTCAGAGTCAAGCTGGTATCGTCTAGTATAAAGTCCATTCTGAAACAACTCACCCTCTCGACGAATGATAATTCCTTTTGAGTACTTTGCTAAGTTCCCAGGTGAGTAGCATATTGATCGAACTTCTTACCTCATAGCGACGAGTGTCTCCGGAAGCGATTCTCGCTGCCTCTCCCGAGGTTAACTACATGAAGGTCAATAACTTGATAGATATCATGAATCTGTTACTCACCCTTATATCCCTTTCATACTCTTCTATCCTCGCCTCATACTGTCCCAAGCTTTCGACCAGACCACCAGGGCTTGAATACTGGTAGGTTAGTTGGTTTGAACGGAACTGTCTAAGGAGAGTTTCCATATCACTCTTGAACCTGTGTGAAGTATGACGGTAAGGTAGACGGAAAAGAAAGAACTTTTATAACAGACTCTGAAGCAAGGCCAAAAAGTCTATCTGCCGTTTGAGGGGGCAATAGATCTCGATTCTGTTCAATAGCCTCCAAAGCATACTTAGCCCTTGTAATAAGCTTGGAAATTCGTTGCTCGGCCATCCGATAAGAGCCAATGGCCGTTGTTGAGATATGAGGTAGAGCTATGACAGTGCCCTTAAATATCTCTCAAGTTATCTTATACGACAATAATGTCTGGAATACAATGTAATGAGCTGTATGAGGAGGATTAAGACAACGTGTACATTTTACAAAACAAATCCTCGTCTTACCGTCAATTTGTCCTCCTTGTTATGGAATAATGAATAAAACAATACTAGGTGAAGGCAGCCCAAGAGAGTCTATGGAATAGGTTATGTCGGGTTACCCGGGTATCGGGTGGCAGGACAAGAGTACAAGTTCTTATTTTAACGAATAGGTAGTAGACGATTGTCATTAGCATACAACAAGAAGATGGGATATATCAGTCTCGCAGAGTCAGGAGAAATAATTGTCATTAGAGCCGCCAAGTGACAAGAACAGACACGCTCGTGAAACAAGAAGATAAAGAAGACAAGAGACGCAGTAACAAGAATGGACACACTCAGGAAACAAGAAGACAAGAGACGCAGGAACAAGGATAGACACACTCAGGAAACAAGAACATAAAGACGACAAGAGAAAAAGCTAGCCATGATTCGGTCACAATGCTGTATGTGGCAAGTATGTGGAACGGGTGTACACGGTAACAGTGACCACTCCATCCGGTGTAAAATGGACGCTAGAACAACGTACCGGGTTTGCTTTGTCGGAAGATCAGAGTGAATAAGTATGATACATATCCTACATAGGGGGAATACCTTGGATTCTCAAATGTCTAGTCAAGGAAAGAAATGAGATGGTGTGGGTACACAATGGATGAATGAGCTCGGATGTTGGGCCGGATTTTCTGATAATCACATGATCCTCAGTCCAAGTAGGTAAGCCTCGTTTAGCGATTAAATCTCAACAACAAACGACTATGTCCAGCGAATCCTTCGAAAGACAGTTCGATGATAGCCATCTATGGCGTAGCACGCATAGGTGGAAAGATGCTCCGAAGGCTTTGCGAGCAGCTATAGCCGCAGATCCTTTATTCAAATATGTTCATCCCAATGTTTTCTTCGGCGATCTGTTAATAGACGAGATATTCTGGGCTGACCATCAGCCCTACCTTCTTTCTCGTGGCTATCAGCTACGACCTAGGTATCAACCTGATTGGATACCCTCTTGGAAAGACTGTACATCACCTTTTCATGGTCTCAGTGGATTTGAGGATTCTATCGTGGCATACGTATGTTTCCATGGCTTTATGGGGTTCAGCATACTTATCATGACTTGATAGAAATCTGATAGGGTTCTCGATGCAACCCGAATCAGTGATGGCTGCAAGGTTATGATGAAACGTGTTGATTCCAACGGATCAGAGCTACATTTTGCCCGATATCTATCCTCGCCGCGCTGGGCGGCCGATACTAGAAATAATACTGTCCCCGTCCTTGATATCATACCTCTTCCTGACAATCAAATGGAGGCTTTGCTTGTAATGCCACAGCTTCTCCAATTCGCCTCAGTGCTATTTGAACGCTTTGGTGAAGTTGTAGAAGCATTGGAACAATTTTTGCAGGCAAGAACTATTTTCTGCTACAGAAATGAGTAAATAATAACCTCCTCCAGGGACTTGATTTCATGCATGCACACAAGATTGCGCACAGGTGATTTTTGGAGTATCATTCATTTTGTTCAACTTTGACTAGTTTTGTTTTTGTATTAGAGATGCATGTATGCTCAACCTCATGATGGATGCATCCAAAGTTATTCCTCGCGGCTTCCATCCTGTCAGGAGCAACACCCATGATGGCGTCACCATAGGCATGGAGCGCCACCCTCGATGGACTGTCGGTCCAGTTCAATACTATTTCATTGACTTTGGAATTTCACGTTACTATCCTGATGACCCATTTGAAACAGAAACTGGGATGTGTGGACAAGACCGGACTGTTCCTGAGCTCCTTATCAATGAGCCATATGACCCGTTCAAGGTGGATATTTTCCAGTTGGGAAATACTTTCATGGAGATTGTCATGGTATGCCAGCCAGATCTTGTTTTCTCTCCGATTTCACATTCTGCTCATCTATCTTCAGAATTACAATGGCCTTGAGTTATTGTTGCCTATCATCAAAGCAATGACCAGCGCAGACCCTAAGGATCGCCCTTCACCTTCGAGAGCATTGGATATGATAGCAGCTTCCTTTGATTCCGACACTCGTAGCCAATGTGTATCACGACCAACGTGGGAGGCCTGGAAACAGGCCAATGGTAGCTTCAAGGAGAATGTTGCTTTCTTAGGTTCGCGGTGGAAAGCTGCAGAGACGGATGCCAATGCTCATGCCTAGTGTCTGACAAAGTGTTAATATCTGATGTATCAGTTACGTCCCTGTGGGCTTTGTCCATGTATGCCAAACTGTTTCTGTCATTTCGTGTGCAGCACATAGAGCTTGTCATGATGATGGAAGAGAAAGCGTGTTTGGGCTTCGGGTTTGGGCAGCCTCTTGATGCTAGATCCAAGGGACTTGCAATGATCTTGGTCATTCAGTCAAGGATATTTGTGACAGAGTCTGTCGAAATTGGCTATGTCCTGGTTTCTTCATCAATGTTGGCTTTGAATCTGCAGTCGACAGTGAAGCCATTCTTGCTTATTTCATTCTGGACCTCTGTCACTTGGGAACTGACACGTTCACGCGCTATTCAATGGTTTAACATTCAACCCCTTGGATAGAGTTAAGGTTGTCGCAGCATGTAATATATGCAGGGCTGATGTAATGTTGCTAGACAGTCTAGTTTTATTCTTCTTGATATTGCAGTTTTTGGTCTGTGAGGGTTCTCTCTGGGTCAATTCTCTGCTGATGTGCCACTTGCACCACACTTTCCATATTGTGTGGGCTGCCTCTGATAGTATGATGGTTCTAAATCTTTGTTTTCCTGTCCCATTCTCTGGACTCTCTTTTGATATTGCACACCCTAGGATGTTGCCCAGGGAGGCCTTAGTGTTGGTAATGGTTCTAGCATGGTTTTCATAGCCCAGACAGGTTCTTCACCTGATACTTCACAGTCTGTATGTGTTTCAGGGATTCCTCCACTTTGCACTTTGGGCAAGTTGCCCTCTCTTCACATTTGGGTATGTATTCCTAGTATGTAGGAGGAGTGATGGGCTTAGCTTGACAAAGCTTGAGGGCTTAGCCATAATTGCTAGCCATCTAACAACAAGAGTGTACCCAAATGGTATTGCAAAGATGGAATAAGAACAAAGGGGCACTAAGGACTTTTAGTGCTAAGGGCAAGCACACACTAAGGAAATCTTAGAGTTTATAAGATCTGAAGTGTCAGGGTGTAGAATGTGGATAGTGATTCAATGTCAACAAGGTATAGTATTTATATTACAGTGGTGGCAATTTTCTGGCAAGGGCCACAAAACAAGGGGCTCATCATCTGCCTCCAACTTGAATTTTGACTGTCCTCATTCAAACTTGTTAAGGTCATGTTTTGTGCCACCTGGTCCATGCATATTCAGCTAGCTACAAAAGGATTGACAATTGGCTGTGGCCTTCAACATGGAGCTTCTCTGATTTGCTTAGCCTCCTACTCTTGTTTAGCTATTGTTTATCCATGTCTAGAATTCCAATGCACAGGTAGCCACACATGCCTTTGTGACTAAGACAGATGCATTCATGGCTTGTGTAGAGGAATTAGTAGTCAGCACAGTGCAACATATGATTGAGGACATTATATGGGTGTACAAGTGGTGGCAGGTGGTGTACCAGGTGAGTGATCAGATGCAGTTGGAGAGGGTGGTCAACACTCACCTTCAGCTTGTGTTGACAAAGCAGATACACCAACAAGGGAGTAGATGAAGTTGCTGGGCAACTAGTGAAGAATCACCAACCAGCCAGTTTTGTCTTTATAAAGACTCATCAGGCCTATTTGCAACTGTTTGCTGTGACTCATACAGTGATGTCCCATGACTGAGTCACCTGGCTGTCATCTGATCAGCTGATGGGAAGAGAATTATGCCAATGGTGCTACATGGACTAATACCACAAATGCCTTGGAGCAGAGCTTCTTAGTGTTTCATCCCCTTTGCCCTATTCACATGTCAGTTTTCCACCCTCAACCAGAGTGCCAAAGGTTAGAAGCCATGCCTGTCAGCACAGAAATGATGTCAGTTCATCACTTAGTCTCTCTGACAAGTTGATAAGGTATCTACAGTAATCTTGGAATCAAATCCACCTGGACTATAGGGATTACTTAGGCTTATGCAGGCATCAAAGCATGGGCAGAGCCCTGCTAAAGCCAGTGGCTATGCCAGACAGAATTTGGAGCTTAACATGTGCTGCAACATATTCCATCAATCAAGACCAAAGTCTAGAGTGATGTGTCATTAGGTGTGTTACTAATGCTCTCTCCTGACCCAAGAGGAACATGCTGCTCATGTAAGTACAGTATTAATGTGGTTAAACCTTCTATTATAGTTTGGTTAAATTGGTTGGAGTTACAGTTAGGCTAAGTGTATAAAGTCAGATAACTAAGAGCCTTCATTACTGAAGAATAGATGTATGTTATAGTTAGGGTTAGCTTATTACCCAAAAAAGTGATGGTCAGTTCAGGCCTCACTATTAACAAGCATGTTTACTTATTGCTAGGTAAGAGTCAGAACTTGTGCAACATTTAAAGAACATGGATGGTCAGTCATGAGAATGACTATGTACTTTGGAACAGTAAACAAACCTTCCATAGTGCCAGCCACAATACACAATGTTTGCACACCATCATACTATAGTCAATATATGCCAGTGGAGTCAACAAACTCTCCATCCAGTCTACCCTTAATGGTACCAGCTAAGACCAATTCATAACCTCCACTTGCTGCTTTGCAAGAAGGACTGCATTGCCATAAAAAGCAGGCCAACAATTGGAAGGGTCAATCCCCAGTTTAACTGGCCAAGCATGACTCAGACAGTACCTGTGAATGTTACATACAGGCCTCCAAAGGCTGGCTGATTCATGTATACCAGTTTGAATTAGAATCTTCTATAGTTTCCAAGTGGAGCAGATTGCCAGGCATTTTCTATTTCTGGTAAAGAGCTTTGATCTGAGCTGTCATTCCTAATTGTTATCCCAGGGGCTATAGGTAAAGTCTGGACCTTTGGTAGTATTGCTTGCATGTCTTTGGCTTCTGCTACTTGCTACATGACTATTTTTTTCCAGGAGCTGGTGAGATCATTAAGATTAAGCATATGCTTGCAACTAACAATCCATCTCCTTTTTGGAATAGCTAATTTATAGACATCTGGAACAGACTGAACAAATTCAGTTCCATTCTGTCTGCAGACTACAATGGAAATTGCAGCTGCTGAAGGAAGTCCTGCCAGCACATGGGAGTCTAGTGCTGCTCAACTTTGTTCATTATCGCTCCATTGATAGAGCTGAGACATTAGTTCAGCTTTATTTAACTACTTAAGCCAGCTGCCAGTGATAGTCTTGCCAAGTTCTTTGATATTAAAGAATTCCTATGCATTGTTAAACTCACATTTGAATACAAAGACTTCCTTGGACTCCTTCTCCTTAATAAGAAGACAATTGTCCCATCCTTGTGTAAACTGGGTTTTAGTCCAAGACTTTAACAAGCATTCAGGGTAGCCACAATTGCAGTAAAGCCCAATAAGGTCTCTAACTGCTTTTCTGTAGATTGCAATTGAGCTTCTAAGCATGGCCATCCTTGACATCTTCTAGATGAGCAGAGTGCCATGGAATTCTTTTATGATGGTAATGTGCTTTTTTGTATGGAGCATGTTGAAGCATTCTATCAGAGTCCTAATAGATCAACATGTCTAGAAATGGCTGGGAAGTAGCTGACATGTTCCATTCAATTGTACAATAATTGAATTTAACATGACTTATAATAGCTAAGGCCTTGGACTTGCAACAAGCATAAATAATAGCTAGACAGTCAGCAATGTAACCACTATAAAGGAGAATACAATTGTTATCCAGGATACTATACTCTTCCTCAAAATGGAGATTATAGAGGTTGGCTAGATTTGAAGAATCAGCCACCTCCATTGCTAGACCACAATGCTGATAGTTATTTATTCTGAAATTGTACAATCAAGTTAGCATTGGGATTTTAAATTTCTTTTTTGATATGATGCCCAAATCTTAGCAGGAATGTGCTGACAGAGAAACTTTCCCAGCTGTTTATTGGAGTCAACAACTTCCCTAAGTGAAGCAATAACTTCCATGTCAGTGGCTATTTGTGTGAGAAGTGAGAATGCTGTAAGAGGATGAAGGACTTTATAGTCCTTTGCATTGTTCAACAACTCAAGCAATTTATCTATGATTTAGCTGTGCTCCAAGATTGCAATACCAAGGTTTTTATCTATACCACTGACAACATAGTCATAGTCTATCAGGAATTTTTTAAGATAGTATACTCTAGAGGTTAGCACATGGTATAGCCTCATCAAAACTGAATCCGGAATGCTAGTCAGAGCTTGGTCAACAAAGGACCTCCCATTATTTGAATTATTCATAAGATATATTGAAAAATTTGGAAATGCAGATGTCCTCTCACATTTTACTTTATAATCAGGATCATAGTTAGCCTCATCACCATAGTTTTTAAGAGCAAAAAATAGATGCCAAGCAGTGCATCTATAAAAGTCTTCCCAAGCTGATAATATTAAGGCCTTATTCATCTTGGTTGGAAACATAAAATTCATGCCCACACTTAGATAGTAATAGATGTTATCAGGAAGAGTAACATTCAGTGATATATATACAAAACTGAAGTAACAACTAGCTTGTAATATACCAAAAGGGACATGTGAAAGCACATGTCTTACTGCTAATGGTTGAGAGATTGTTAGAACTGAGTCTGAAAAAGAAGAAGATTTGTTCTACCTGAGTGGAGGTAGCACAACTATTGTTGCTGCTTCCCCTTTTCCTTCTTGACCTTCCTCAAAGCCAAGCTTGGACTACTCAGCTTCTTTAAGGCTCCATTAAAGGACTTGACTTCCTTGGACAAAGGAGTCCTGAGCTTCTTGGCAGAGCTATGCTAGGGAGGCACTTTTGGAGGAGTGTGAGTAGCATTGCAGAGATAGAAGGCAGCTGCTGCCATTGCTGGTGTTGTTTCATTTCTGTTGACAGTGAATTAGAGCAGAGAGTTGAAAGATGAATACAGCAAGGAGGCAAATGAGGTTAAAAGCCACCAGAGAGATGGTGGTGCCACATGCAAGGAGGAAGCTGCACTATTAACACTGGAGAAAGTAGCAGTAGCCACTGGTGGCAAGGTTCTAATGCCAGTGGTGGGCCAATTGAGATTTTCTAAATTGGATGCTGAGAAACATGGGATGCATGTCCTTGTTGTTATTAGCAAAGGGAGTTGCTAACATTTCTCAGATTCAACAAAGAGCACAGCTCTTGACTTTCATGTTACCAAGACATTTGAGTAGGCAACTCTCATGTGACAGGCACACATGTATGTGGTGGAAGCAATAAGTAGTGGCTGTAAGTGCTGCAAGTTTGGTATTGCCAATGTATCAGAAGAGCAATGAGGCAGAAGGGTCTATTGAGCCTCAGTGGTGAGTGCAAGATACCTTGGCAGTAGCCATGGAAGTTGATTTGTTGGAGAATGAGGTGCCTCAGCTGGCCAAGCTCAAGCAATTATTATTACATGGCAAAAGCAAAGGAAAATAGTAGCAGAAAAGCAGGCACAGATTGCATTGCCTCTGCATAATGAGGGCAAGGAAGAAGAAGCAGAGGTGGAGGACTTGCAGAAAGTGCTGGTGGCTAGCTGGCTGCTGCAGGATATGTCAGAAGCAAGCTCTAGTAGCTTGAAGTAAGTGTGGACTTTTGCTATTTTTGTTTAGTGCTTATAAATAGTAGATCACCAAAGTTGATTGATTTTTACATGAGGCATCAGTGTTGGCAGTGCCATCTAGTGAGGTTAAATGGTAAGCAGAATTGCAAGTAGTGCTTACATGGTTTCTTTGTTACAAGCTTGTTGCTTTACATTGCACAATTACAATAGAATCAGATCAATGATTGCTATTGACAATATATAAGGTAAAACCAAAAGCTACTAAGCTAAGCAGCATGCATTACAGTATATACAAGTATTGTCTAGCATGAAGCTTAAGATAAATAAGTAAACTGTATATATTATATGTATGCAACATATAGAAGTAAATAAAAGAAAGTGCAGTATGTGCATTGCTAGTTACACATTTCCATTTTAGACTAAATTACAGTCTACATATGCAAGAAAACTGTCCAGGAGTTCTGGATAGTCAATAAACAACCTTTTGATATCTAGATATATATATTTTTTGTGAGTAGTGCTGTGTTAAGCATAATGCAGATGTAATTAGGCATCAGTGCATCAAGGAAGTTGAAGGTCACTTGCATAATACAATGCAAGGATGGAATAAACAATGGCTGCATGGAGCAGCAGTGAGTCATGATATAGTTATGGACCAACTTAGCTCTCTTCTTTCTTCTCATAGAAGACTAAGGCTTCATTAGCCATCTTGACATCATTTTTGATGTTAGTCAAGTTGGTTGGTGCTGGCTTTTCTACTAGCAAGTTCTCCTTTGTCACCTCTGGATCAGTCACTATCACCTTCTACTAAGAGCTCTGCTGCTTCTTGAGCAGCAACAATGTTAGCTGTAGCAGGTTGCTCCAGAGCAGCAGAAGCCTCTGAAAGAGGCTGAGTAATAACTGAGGAGGTGGGAGAGAGTGCATTTTCATGCATTTTCATCCAGAGGCAAGTACAGTTAGGTTACTGCCCAATATAATAATGTAGACTCTGCTTTTTAGAGTCAAGTCTTTTTGCAAATTTCTTGTGGTGTTTCTATAAAAGTCAAAAACAATCATCAATAGTAATTTGGTGCCACCTGTTCCATGCATCAACTGTGAGTAGAAATCTATAATGTTTCAACTTGGAATAATGTTCTATGTTGATTGCAATATATATGTCCAATTAACAATGTTGAATGGTGGAAGATGAAACTGCTGTTCTAAGTATACATGTCTGTAAGTATACGCATGATCTACCCAATGGATGAGTATTCTGTTTTGTAACAAGCTCCAAAGGGCATCAGCATTGCTAAAGTTAGCAGCTTAGAACTCATCTATATATATGCAATGCAGCTGAAAGGTGGAGCCTGTAAGTGCAGTTGGATTTTGCATATTGTAGGCTTCAACAGCCTCATAGTACAGCCCAGATTGCACTAGTATTAGGACTATTTGTTGATTGACCAATTATTGATTGACTTGTGCTTTCTACTACAGAAAGCTTATAATGCCTATACTAGCACATAGCTAAATAGAGTGTGCTAGTGAATATAATAGGCCCAATCAAAGGCCAGCCTTAAATAGGCATTCTCTAGGCCTAGTTTAAGGCTTGCTCAATTTAAAACATAGCAAGTTTTTGCTGCTTCCTTAGGCTCTCAATATTGTTAAGGAGCTCTTTATAATAACTGCTAGTAAGTCTTGCAAAAATTTGGCCTCTACTGGAATAGAGTGCTCAACATCTTCAAGTCATTGAAGAATAGATGCAATATACTGATCATCTTTCAGTGTAGGTTCATCCAACCAAACCTTTTTCTTTAAGGTCAAAGCAGTTTTTGATGGAAGTAGCATCTGTGCTATAGAAACAATCTCCCACTCTGTCCTTGCAGGCACAAATGATTGTAGAAGTAGTGGCCTCATTATTTTAGGAGCATGCTAGACTACCTGCAGCTCAAAATTCTGCATATATTGCAGCATTGCTAGCAACAATGGCTGCTCATACAGCTTATATTTCTGATATGCAGCATTATCAACCTTTATTGTGCCAACTGTTTATCAAAGTACTTCTAACCAGAAATAACCTGCAGCTTATAATCAAGCTGCTGGTATTAATACTGTAAAGGCACTTGCCTCACATATCTTCTCTCCTGTCTTCTTGCTAAGACTCTACTCTGTCTAACTATTTCTAGTAGAGAACCTATACTAGTTACTATTTGTCTTATTATATGCTGATATTGCTTCTGGAGGACACTCCTCCTTCTATCAGAGCCTTTTAGGCTCTGTTACATGGGTTGGCCAAACTAGGCCATCTTGTCAAATGGCAGTTGCTATAGTCAGAGAAGATAGTGGAAAAAATTTTCCATAGTGAATAGCTACAACATCTTGTATGCTGTAGTCAGCTAACCTATCCCACATGATGTAGGCCCTTTGCTCATCTGAGCATTCTAGATCTCACAACTGCATCTTCTATGCACCTAGCCAAACTGCTTTAGCCACTGCACTTTCTGCAGCTTTAGGTATCTGTTCAATGCTGCCAACTTGGCACAATGAGCCAGCAGCTTCTAAGTAGTATCTTTCAGACTCATTGTACTTCAAGCTTGAGATTTTCCTCTAGAGTCCAGCAATAACCAATCAATTTGTCCACAAATCATTTTTGGTTATTAGTGATGCCAAAATTATAGAGTGCTAGTGTAGCACAATTGAAGAATAGAGCATTGTTGCTTTGCTTGCTTTATATGGTTGCAGCAACAATACATGAAACTTGGGCACAATTTGCCTTTTTTGCAGTGCTGCAGGCAACTTTAGCATGTTTCAATGTCCAAGGCTTGGCCTCTATAACTTTGTAAGGTTCTTTCCACTTACATGCAGTTTAGTAGCTCTGCTTTTTGGCAAATTCAAATTCTTAGTTGATGATCTGTCAAGAAAATTGATGCTTGATGTTGTTGTCCTGGCTATAAAGTATATGACAACACCACACTTTATTTTTTACTCCATCTAGCTCCAATTATCTCATAATTACTGATACTTAAATACTAAGTCTGTCCTAGAGTCATGTCATTTTTTTGATCTTAAATTCTAGATATGGTACTTGTTATAATATCAAGTCATCGTTTTGATCTTGAACTCCAGATTGAATTATTACTTCATTTATCTATTGTGAAAACATCATCATGTTGTATCAGATTATGGGCCCCAGCATTGTGAATAAAGAATATTTTGAAACTTCACAGTTTTCCAAGTTAAATAGTTCTGATTACCATATATGAGGTGACAATATAAAAGCTGCCTTACAGTCAAAGGTGCTTCCAGTTGCACACCACATCCACCTAAACATCTGACTAACTATGGAGACTTTATAACTACTAAGGAGCAAACTATCTATGTTTGTTTCTAAGAAAGGCCAACTTAATAAAAGTCCTGCAGTCTAAAAAAATTTTAGTAGTCTTTATAAGAGCAAGGCTAGGTGTCTGTGGAACTCCTTCTACAGAGCTAGCAATGCAAGTAACAAGAAAGAATCAGGTGGGTACAGAGACAAGCAAGAATTAGGCAAGGAGCAGGCAGAGCAAGCAGAGGGTTGGATATTACTAAAGAGCTTACAATCAATTCAATGAATAGGTCAGAAGAATACTGCTATTATTTAGCCTGAGGATATTCTATCTTACAGGTTGCCTATATATACTATATTAGTGGCTGTGCAAATACTAATACTGTTTAACTAATTGGGCCCCAGTATGTAATAGAGTATGACTAACATAATAATCAATGCTGAGTAAGGTTTATGCATATAACTCATCAAGGCTGACTAATAAAAGATGGAAGAGGAAAGAGCAGATCAAGCAGTCATATAAATAGGCTATAAGTGAGTGCATCCTTGGACTAAGCTCAGAATAGAGTTGAACACAATATATAGACTGGTTCTCTAACAGTCTTCTTGTGAAAAATACAAGCATTGGCTTAACAAAAGTGACTTAGCCACAGGAATAATTCAAAACTTTATCAAATTTACTTAATAAGAAACTATAGTTGACTTCAATAGCTTCAAGGAGATCCAAAATCACATGCAAAAAGAATTACATCAACTAACAAAGTGAACAGTTATACATGAAAAAATAGGATGGAAACTCACTCTTAACCAATTATTTTGGATTTTATATGACTATTTATTGCTGTTTTATCAAATATGGCTATAAGGTTGACAATTATACAATTGTTGATGCAATATCTCTATTGTTACTCCACACACCTACTTGGGAAGTTGTTAAACAGAACTTAATGTTTCAGAGTGCTTCTTTTGACCCTCAAAAATGTCTTCATAGAACTCATATCTGTATATAACAGAATATTTCTAGAAGACAATGTATTACATAAATTGTTAGAATTCATATCCAAGAGAGAGCTCAATTCAAGTGGAAGTACTACTAAAATCAGGGATATAAAGAAGAGACATAAACCTAAATGAAAGCTAAAAGCTAATGTTATTTGCTACAACTATAGCAAAAAGGGACATTGATAACCCAAATGCCCTAAGCTGAGAAAATCTAAAAAGACTGAAAATGCAAATATTTCCATTGTAATATTCAAAAATAATACCCATGAGGTTGCCAAGGTGCTAATAGCAACCTACAATAGCATTTTTGTTTACTTCTTACTAGTGCTGCATTAGGTCACATAATAATAAATCAAACCTACTCTACAAATTACAGTAGTATTGATAATTAGCACATCTCTGTCAGTGAATTAAACTTCTTATCAGTCATGGAAAAAGGAACTATAGCATTCCAGACCTATCTTCTCACTAGAATAAATGATGGTCCAACTTTATAATGTTCCCTATATTCCTATGCTAAGTGCAAATCTTATAGGTCTAGAGTCTTTTCAACAAGCTGGAGCAACTATCAATGGTTTAAGTTATGGCACAATTCTATCTTAAAACAGCAAAGAATTCTTATGGGCTAACCTAATCAGTAAAAACAGCACACTCAACTGGATCAAGACTATAACACTGAGAATGATTAATAAGCAGGTCACATTTGTTGCCATTAAATCTACAATGCAATTATAGCATTGCTGTGTTGGTTATATTAGTCTTTGCAGCATTAAAACTATGATGGATCAGTATCTTATAACTGTTATCAACATTTAATCACCTCATGACTTTGTTCAACTTTGTAGTGAGTGTTACAAAGAAAAGTTTCCTTGACTACCTCTCCCTGATTTCAGCAACTCACATGATAAACAAAACAAGCTCTTTGTAAGAAGTTTGCTCTGCACTACAGAAAGTCAATAAATGGAGTGACTTACCCAAATATGAGCTGTTTTTCTATTAGAGATGACTCTCTATCTCAATGAGATGAAGGTAATTGTCAGACAAGTCATGTTGCTTTTATTACTGTGTCTGAACCATGAATTAAAAATGCATTGAAAAGAGTAGCAACAAGCAATTGAATCTAAAAGCTCAGAATAGTATCAGATATAGTTCAGAATTTGGTTTTCTGACATTGTCTGATGATGCACTCATGTCTAGCACTTCTGAATAACTGCTTGGCCCACTCTATCTCCTTCTGTTTTCTAGTAGTTAGCCTTAATAAGTTATATGCATATGCATGGATCTTACTTAGCATTGATTATTGTTAGTCATACTCCATTACATGCTGGAGCCCAATTAGTCAAACAGTATTAGTAATAGCACAGCCACCAATATTTCTCTATAATGCAACAATGCCTGGAAATTGATCTACACTCATGTGAGTGATCTTTTTGTGGGTGGCTGATTAAAAAATAGTCAGCACTTAGGTAAAATTATTATCTAATAAGCTGGGTTTAAAAAAAGTCATCACATTATAGGGAGCTAGCTGACTTTCAAATTTTAAAACTGAGTGACATTTTCATGCCCATGGTTTTTTCCACCCACCCAACAATCCAAGTTGTTGCTACACTACAAAGCAAGTATTTCCACTGATTGATTTTTTTGATAAACTCTGAATTTTGCATAGATATTTCATTCTGTAAGTGATTTTGAACCTTTACTGATTGATTGATGTTGAATTTAGTCACTTTCAAAGTTGTGGCCACACTTCAAAGTGAGTACTTCTACTGATTGATTGATATTGATACACATTGAATTAGGCATAGATATCTTATCCTGTAAGTAATTTTGAATCTTTACTGACTGACTGATGTTGATTTTAGTTACTTTCAAAGTTGTTGCCACACTACAAAGTAAGTACTTCTACTGAT
>JAGGAP010000480.1:0-22489 GCA_017657235.1 Termitomyces sp. T73sscA
AACAAAGAAGGTAGATTAGTAACTCTTATCTATTCAAAATTCAGAGTTTATCAGGTGGCAACAACTTGGGTTGACCCTGGGCACGAAAATGTCACTCATCAACTTGGCTTGACTATGGGCACGAACTCAGTTTCAAATTTGAAAGTCAGCTGGCTCCCTAGAATGCGACGACTTTTTTTGAACCCAGCTTGTTAGGTAATAATTTACGTAAGCGCTGACCAATAACTCGCAACTTCACAATCATCAGTAGATCACTCCCACGGGTTTGGATCAAATTCCCAGGCGTTGTCGCATTCTATATAGATAGCAGACTCAAGGAAGGAGAACAATTGGTTCAAGGCTCAGATGTGTGAGTCCTGGACTATCTCAGACTTAGGCAGGCCCAAACACATCATTGGAGTATCTGTGTCATGGAACAACAACAACCACACCATATCCCTGTTCCAGACCACATTTATAGAGCGAGTAATCCAGCAGTTTGGACAAAGAGATGCACATCCCCTTTCCCTGCCTATGGAGCCAGGTCTAAAACTTTGACATGCTAAGCCAGATTTACAAACTCAGGAGAAGAAAAGCACAATTGCAAAACTACCTTACAGATCACTAGTAAGTTGCTTGCTGTACATTGTCAAAGCCACCAGACCAGACATCACATTTACTGTCCAACAGCTGTCACAATTCCTGGACAACTTCAACAGATTATATTGAAACATGGGCATCCATCTCCTTTGCTACCTAAAGAGCTCAAAAGACATAAAACTACACCTTGGTGGCCCCTCAATCACTCTACAAGGATTCACAGATGCAAATTGGGCAAGCTGCATAGATACTAGGAGGAGTACCAGTGGATATGTATGGTCTCTGGGCTTCAGAGCTGTATCCTGGTCTGTTTGCAAGCAAAAGACCATAGCAACATTGTCCTGCAAGGCCAAGTATATAGCAGCCTACAAGTCAATGCAGGAGTGTATATGGCTGAGAATGCTAATGAAAGCAATCACCAAACCACCGAAGACTCTCTTCTTCAACAACAAGGTGGCAATCATACTCTCTCTGAATACACCACAGCACATGCATGCATAAAACTCTTCAACATAAAGTACCACTTCATTTGCAAGCACACATGCATGGGCAGATCACCATTAAATATGTCAACACACAAGGGACAATGTTGCCAACATATTCACAAAGGCTGTACTAAAACCTCCGTTTATACATTTGCATCACATGCTCAGCATGTCCTGATTCCAATGCAAGGAGGAGAATAGCTCTTGAGTCATGTCTGTGGTAAGGAGGAGTGTCAGGACAAATAAAGGGATACTAGGGCCACTGGCCACTGACTGCTTTCTCCTCTTCGCTTTGTCTTCCACATACATATATTAACTCACTATAGATACACAGTACCCTCAGTTTGTTGACACATTCTGAGGGTATGTCCTATTCACTAATTATATATACACATATATTGACTATGAACACCTAGAATTAACTTATGTGTTATTTGTTAGGTATTCATCAATTCAGTTTGTTGACATGTTCTGAGGAATTAACTTATGTGTTATTTGTTAGACTGGTCCGATTCCAACAAAGTACAACAAAACATACTATGACTCCCCTTTGGAGTCCCCTCTTTCTCACAAATATGTCACACCTTAGTAAGATGCTGGTTTGCATACTCTGCTGGGACAATATAGATCAGACAAAAACTCTCAGAGTTGTGACGAAAGTGAATTTCAAACTCCACCTTGTTGTTCATAACAACTGACATTACCATCCTCCAACAAGAGACTCAACGACAAGACCTTGTCTCACCCCAGACTAAGTTGGAAACGCATTGAGTACTATATATTGACTTCTATGCCACATTTGGAGTGCTCAACATGGCTGGTTGTGGTAGAACTTTAATTTGTCCGACTCAGGGGGACTCCAAACTATAGTATATTCTTTGGTACAAGCACCTGCAGCAGCCTTCACTGATTACAACTCTAAGGAAACAGATGAATTCTGAGTGAGATATGGCCCATCGAAGATTGGACTCGTAAATCAGCGAGCACGAGAAAATTTCGATTCGTGCCTTATGTTCTGCAAACGGCTGTAAAGCCGAGTCTCTGCATAGAAGTATTGACAAATGTGGCCACGACGTCTGAGAAGCTGTCCATATACGACTAAAACGTATCTATACGAAGATTGATAAGAGTTTAAAATATCAGAGAATTAAGATAACTTACCGATGCGGAGGGTCTCCCCGGAGGCCGAGTCGGTGGGAACCATTCAAACAAGGCTGCACTTTGATTGACAAGATTTGATGAGGCGAGATCCACGCTGAAGTTGGCCCCCAGAAAACGCAGGAATTCGGTCTTATTCATGCCCTGTGGAGATGGGGCATCTGGGTCCACTAGAGCTAGGACCAATGTTTCATTGTCCGCGAGAGTGGTAGTATCATCCTGTAAGTATGAGAAAAGATTGGCTCCATCGCGTTTCATGCATGGACTATGTCAGTTTAAAACATGATCAATATTTCGAGCTCTTACGATTCTCCGGCAAGAGAGAGCCGGGCATATAACATTGCCCGCAGAAGTGGTCACTGGGAAGTTAATATTTACCAAGTCCATCGGTGTGAAAGAAGAAAGCAGGTCGGGGACAATTTGCGCTTGCGAGAATGCCTGCGTCACATCAAGAGCATAGAATATACCTGAGCACGAAGCAAAGGCAAGAAAGGAAAAAGTACCATGATAAACGAAGGACAGCTGGGAAAACCTCCAAGCATGCGACTACATACGACGGTGAGACTGATCATTGCACAGCCCGGTTTTTCTCTGTTCCGCAATGACAGCTACTCGGGGCCCGGCGTTTGCGGTCAAAAGAGTTGTGCCATCACTGATGTGATACACTGATCACCAAGGTGCGACCAGAAATTTGATGTCGCATCAGCACCTTTTGCTGGTCCCCATTACGAGTGCTGGACACTGTAGAAACACTCGGTGCTGGTCATCGTTAGCAACCGCCCTCGGATAGTGTCGATGAAATTGCCTAGAGCTGAGCTCCCGGCGTTCCTTCGGGCCTCCTTGACATCCCCGCTCCCAGTTCCTAGAAACCTCATCTTCCTCACGGTGGCTTCAGTCCCTGGCGCGCTCATTCTCCTAGTCATATCAATGCTCGATCTAGGATACCTGTCCATGCGCCTCAATCCCTGCGTATCCATCTATACGCTCTTGTATCACCTCGGCTTTGTCCTTATCGGGCTTAGAAAATGCACACCAAATGCACCGTCGTACTTCTCAACTGCTGTCTTTTCAGCGTATCTTTTAACAGTTGTATGGTTTGCCGCACTTGTCCTGACCATAGTTGTGCTGGCGTTGGACGGACACTCGCCATATTGGCAAGTTGTTTGGTTGAGGCGGCAAGGATTGCCAGTCAATGTGCATACACAGAGGGTGCAGGTTTTTTTGACATTGTATGAGACGATCATGTTGGGTGGATTGGCATTGGGGGGTCATTCAATAGTACATAGCGAAGGCCCCGATCCACATGACTGGCGATATGCCGAGTTGGTCAAGGTTCGTTTTGGCATTGTGACTACTGAGGCAGATGTTCATATATCTTGTATCAAGGATGATGTTGAATCGGTTCATGAAGTGGGGTAAATTTTGGCCTCGATTGGATCTTGACGGTGTGCTTGTGACAAAGTGACGAAGATGGGCGTGCTTTGATACAATCTACTCACAACCCAAAGGATAGTTGGATGCGATGCATCAGATGTTTTTAACATACTCTCACCAAGAGAGAATTTAAAGGGACAAACTTTGGAATATCTAGACGTGAACAAGGACAGTGAGGATAGAGTTAGAATATGAGTGAGAAACTACTTCGTCTACAATTTCCTACTTCTGGACCGTGTCTTTGAGGATCCTTTCCGGATCAGACGTTCCACCTCAGTGCATTCATTCTCACCCCTCACACACACGAAGCTGGCATCATCACTACCTCCCCCGTCCGGTATAACACACTTGACGTCCTGCACATCAGGACAGGGACAGTCGACGGGCCGTGAAACGCAGTCGAGAGTCGCCGGGCAAAGATATTGTGAACATTGTACTGAAGAAGTGGTGGTAATCAAGTTCAATGATGTGTTTAAAGATTGTCAAAATGGATAAATGTCAACTTACCGCTCTCGACTTGTGCCATCCACTGAGACGCACCAGAACGCTGTTGTTGCTGGTATTGTTGCTGATATTGCTGCTGGTGTCCGAACATGTTGCTGAAAAAATCAAAGTTGGCCGTTACCAATCCGATGGTAAGGAGTAGCACGGATACAGTTGCTCGTGGCATTTGAGTATAAGAACAGCTTGGTACTGATTTGGAGGCAGTCGGCTTCGATCAACGTGTCACTCACGTGAATCGGTTTTCAATCGCTAGTCATAAGTCAGAAGAGTACATATACACCACGAATACAAGATAGCTAGTACCGTCCATAATATCAAGAAATAGCGAGGGGAAAGTAGATAGAGAGGAAGGCGAGGGCAGCGACCAGAGCGTGCCTTGAGGTACTGTGGTGAGATCTAGTACCGAAAGTAGAGATAAACAAGATGCAAAAATTATACACGAGTAGATCGAGAGGATGTCAAGATAATAGAGATAAAAAATGGGTGAAAGATCGTGTTGTATAACAATTATGGAAGCCCATTGTCTTCAATCAGCTGTGGCAGTTTTCTCGTCTGCCCCAAGAAACCTCCGCGGTGTGAACGCCGCTTCCTGACCGAAAATCGTCCGCCGCGGAGTCGGGCTGTCACGCTGCAGCCTGTCACCCGTCAGAGACTTTTTGGGAGTAGCAGGCGTCGACTTGGCTTTGAGCCTCTCAGACGCTCGCCTCTTGGTTGGAGTAGTAAGTAGCTGCGTCTTTGACTGTCTTTCGGGAGGTGCTGTGGCTGCTTTGCGGGTCTTTCGCCGGGGAGGGATGTTCTCCTTTACGGCAGCGCCTGTGTCTTTGACACCAGAGGCTGGTAGACATTGTGTTTCATTGGCAGAGGGTAGTTGGGGATCATGGTAGACGCGGAAGCCGGGATAATGTATCGACTGGAGGTCGATCTGGGGCTGTGTTTCCAGAAGAGTAACAAAGGAGCCTGATGGCTGGGTGAAGCAGTCATGCAGGTTCTTTAATCTGCTGCTGGACGTTGTTTGTTTCGGTGAACCAAAGTCGAGTCGTTTGGCCGGACTGCTTGGGCCAGCAAGAACATCTGAGAAGGTATTGCGGCGAGCAGGATAGCTTCTGGGAGAATAGATGCCCTCCTCGTTGAGGATGCGGCGCTTTGCAGGGCTGAACAGAACAGGGGTCGGGGACAGGGAACGTTTGCGGGAGAGGTTAGGGTCGCCGGGGAGGAACTGGTCGAGGGGAAGGTCCTTGAGGGGGCCTGGGCGATCCATTGTCCTCGCGCAGCCAAAATTTTAATTTTAAGCAAAAAGAAAACGGAACGCGCGTGCCTCGTCACGACAACCGTCACGCATGGACCGTTCGCGTTTCAATTAAGTACAATATACACAAATAAGCACAGCTACTTTTCCGTCCCGATGGCCATCACCACGTCGAACACACCTGTACCTGTCAGGTTCGGTTGCCCGACGACGATGTTACCTGATGGTGTTGACAGATCGTCAAAATCCCCATACAATGTTGCATCTGACAAAAATGCCGCTGTCGTCTCGTACGACGCCTTCAGTAGCGGTGACGGGTTCGTGGAGATGCCCTTGCGATTAAACGGCTTATAACCACCATCGAATGTCTGCGCAGTGTCATCACTAGTTCACGCCAAATCAAAATAACACGTACCATATAGTCCGCAATGAGCTCGAGGTGACGGCGATCGACTTGGATATTGTATGCTCCGAACACTCCTCCCATCTCCTTCAGGATCGCTGCACGCGCCATTTCTACTCCATAAGTCTTTAGGATTGCATAGATGTCGTTTGAGTAAATATCGTCGTCTTCAAGAATGCTCTCATCTGACTCTGATGCAAACCGCCACAAGCCCTTGAAATTGGAACCATTCGTGGTCAGCTAGGGAAATCGTGTTAGGTGTTATTATAGAAGCAACCATGAGAATTAGCACCTTGATCTCGGGCTCATCTCCCTTCTTACTGTCATCTTTCATCTGGAAGCATTCAGTGATACCAAGGATTTCGCGAACAATAGTTGCTCGGCACGTGCGCTCCACGATGCCGACAAAGAGTAGTTTTGGCATGTCCATACGGAACTAGAACCTCACACGTGAGCCACACCAAGATACAGAAGAAATGACTGACCTCCAGCTGGAATGTACATCCTGCCTCCGTGAATGAGAATTCTGTCGCCGGATGGAGGTTCCTTAGGAACTCGTCCTCAACTTCCTTGATCTGGTTTTCAAAGGAGTTGACCTTTGCTTTCTTCTTAAGCTGTCTGGTTTCCTCATCGTCACTCCCAGCTTGAGAGGCAAACTCGGCCTCAAGAGCATCGTTGCCATATTCTCCAGCATCTTCCTCGTCATTTTCATCGCTCTCGTATGACGCCTGTTCTTTCTTCTGTCTTATCCGCTTCTCGTCATCAGCATCCCAATCTCCTACTTCACTTTCCTCGTCCTCATTCCTTTTATTCTTCGGC
This sequence comes from Termitomyces sp. T73sscA, assembly GCA_017657235.1. NCBI lineage: Eukaryota > Fungi > Basidiomycota > Agaricomycetes > Agaricales > Lyophyllaceae > Termitomyces > Termitomyces sp. T73sscA. Next base: position 6,629 of record JAGGAP010000480.1, read on the forward strand.
ACCGCTTCTTCCTCACCCTCGCCCCCTTCCTCGTCCCCACCACCTTCACCTTCACGTGCCTTGACCTTCTTCCCCTTTCCCAGCTCCGCAATCTGGTTCCGTAAGTCCGCATCAAGCTTCTTCATCTCGGCCTGAATCTCCTTCCTTAGCGTAAGCGGGAACCGTGTCGCGAACGCTGCAAGAATTTCTGATGGGTACGTATCATATTCCGCGATGTACTCCTTCTTTGGGAAAAACTTGAGCTCAATCGTGAATCGCGTCCGCCGTGCATTTCCTTCGACCTTCATCTTCTCTTTCACGATGACGTTTTCCACGATCTGGGAGAGTTTGACACGACTCGCACGTTTGCAGAATATGTCGACGTCTTCAGGGGACGTTCCCTTACGCACTTTCATGGTCATCGAGGGTGTTTTGGGTTTTTGTGAGGCTGTCATAACGATTTCACGCAGACGTGGGATACCAAGAGTAACATTAGCGGCGCCGTGTCCTGGAGGGCCAATGGTTAGCGATAGGTGAGTTGCATGACTTCCGCGTGGCTTACCGGCGAAATGGAAAGTATTCAGGGTCATTTGGGTGGATGGTTCACCAATGCTGGAAGAGATGGATATTAAGGAAAGAAATCGACTGTAAATGGCATTTTTGACTTACCCTTGAGAAGCAAGGAGGCCGACAGCCTCACCTGGCTCAATAAGACTCCGCATGTACTTGATATTCGTCAATAATCGGAAGTTGGACGCGCGGATCAGCCCCTTCCGACTTTGCATGCGGTCATCGACTTTCACAACACCCTTGCCCGTGAGAAGGCCACTGGGATTTGTCGTGATATACTTGTCTACGGCTATGGAGAATTGCTCGGAAGTGCTACCAAGATATTGGCTGGGACTGTAGAGTGCTAATGCTGGATCATATTTGTCGCGTTTGGAAGGTTGGCCTTTGCTGGGACGATCTGCCGACCTCTTCACAACTTTCTTCATGTAAGATGCCGCAGTCGTCTCGTCAAGGCGTCCAGTAACAGTCCGTGGTTGGAGTATGTTCACGAAGGAGACTTCGTTCTGCGCGATGAAGTCAAATTCGTACAAATGTTTTTGCTTCGTCACGTCCAGTGCGTCGCCGCCGTAATGAAATTGGTATATTGAGTTGTCACTCCCCCGCACGGTGTGGTCGTAGTGTACGCGAACGCCCTCTAGATGTTTGATAAGGCAGCGTTGGAGGTATCCAGAACGCGAAGTCTTGACGGCGGTGTCAATGAGACCTTCACGACCAGCCATACAGTGGAAATAGAACTCTTGTGGTTTAACGCCAGTCAAGAACCGACTAGCAACATACCCTCCAGCGATGGCCTTGGTCTCAAAGGGACGAAAAGAAGGCAGAGTTTTGCCACTGACCATGACTGGTACACGACGACCTTCCAACTCCTGTTGGCCCAATGCACAAGAAATTTGTCGAGCGTTGACAGCAGAACCTTTGGCTCCCGATAATGTCATGGTCTGCATGTGGTTATGAGGGAACTTCCGCCACAGCTCGTGGGGAAGAACGGCGTCAGATATCGAGGAGGTCAACTTTGAGAGCTTGGTCTTCACAGTAACGTCAAGGCCAGCCATTTTGTTGTCGTCGCGTAAAACGTCTTCCAGTAATGACTTGAGCGCCTCTGGGACATCTTCCTTTGCAGTTGAATCTAGGGACGGGAAGTTCTCAATGGCACCCTCAGTACCCAAATTCTTGCCTTTCTCCAAAAGGGCGTCTCGCTTGGCGTTTCCTTCTGGTGTCAATGTCAGATCGTCTATGCGACACGTGAATGCTCGATGCTGCAAAAACTTGGTAAATAGTCGACTGAGAATACCGAGCAATTGGCCCGCAATGTCAGCGCCATAGAGTTCGTAGACAGAATGAACCAGACCAAAGTCGGACGCTCCAAAGGCTGCCTTGTCTAAAACACCACAAAGTAGCTCGCCATCCATGAGGACTACCTTGTCCTCTTTGGAGTCAGCACCCCATAGATACCCTGGAACCTTGGTTTTGGCATTCAAATTTAGGCCCTCAACATTAGCGGGGGTGATGTTTTTGAGGACTGTTGAAACCTTGAGATAGAGATATCAGCATCGTATGCGTACGATTGGAAGTGGATAGCTCACAATTTGCTTTCCTGTCCATAGTGGCTTTGGTTTCCAAATTGTGGGAGGAAGAGTAACAAGGTGGCTCTGGCTGTCCTCTGGCCGTAACGCACCGTAGAGAAGCTGGAAATACTCTTCACGAGAGAAGAAAGCATCCTGGGTTGTCATCCAGACGCCGGCAACAACGTGATCCTGAATCAGGCCGCGCAAAGGATTTCCTGATGTCGGCACAAGGTACTGATTATTTGTATTGGCAATCATCATGGCCTCAGCACGAGCAATCTGATTTTCTAGATGTGCAGGAGATATTAAGCATGATTTTCTTGAAAGAATAAAGATTACTTGCGAGGAAAGTGTATGTTCATCTCTTTTCATCATATCAGTATATGTCATCCTCTATGTAGGGGGTAAATACTTGCCATCACCATCGAAATCCGCTAAGAAAAACACGACGTTAATGAGGTATCATAACTTGCGGAGAACCAAACCTACCGTTATACGAATTACTAAAAGTTGAATCGACATTAGAATCGGCATATTGTCAAGTTCTATGGAACAAACCAGTTTGCATAATGCATACGAATGGTCTTCTCCCCTTGCAGCACGCGAGCTCTATGCGCCATCATACTAGGTTTATGCAAGGTCGGTTGTCGGTTTAGAATCAACATATCTCCGTCGCGCAGATGTCGGTAAACTTTCTTATTCACAGCAGGTGTACGTGTATAAAGCCCTCGCCGTGTCGTACCACTTTGGTTACCTTCCTGCGGTGTCAACAGTTGGTTTGCAATAGCAGTACGCTGTTCGACAGTGAGCTTGTCCTGTAGCGCCCCATCAGTTTCAGAGATGATTCTTGAGAAACGAGACGCTTACAAGAGATTGCTGGCGTCCATCTTCATATTCGACTAACGATGCACCAGGATAGCCGCGAGGCCCAGTAATAACTAGTTGGCGTAGTTCATGAAAGTTTGCGGGAGTCACAGGCTCAGGAAAGGTCAGTTTCCTTGCGAAGACTGGCGGCACTCCAATCTCGTTTGGTTCAATATTAACATCGGGAGAAATGACGGACCGAGCTGCATAGTTCACTCGTTTGCCCTAAAGTATATATGGTGAGGAAAATCGGCAGAGGAAAGGGTGCGGTTTCACCATCATGTTTTTGCGAAACAATCCCTCCTTCTTCTCTAGACCCTGTTTGACTCCAACTGGAGGAATCTTCCCTTGTCGTACAGGTGTCGGGTTTTTGTTGCTGTCTATGAAACTGTTGACATCAACTTGAAGCTGAATTAAACTTTCAAGAAGGGATGCCATGATGCTCCTCTGGGCTTTTTGATCAAAGTCGGGGCTTCTATCTGAGGCTTTCTTGAGATCATCGTTGAGGTCTCGAAGACGGTAGCATGTATTCAAGACTTGTGAAAGTAGTACATTCTGAGGGTGTTCGAAGAAAACATCGTTCATCTTCACGGGCGGTCGAAATCTGGTAGGAGCGACGGGAATGACTTCCATAAAGAACATGTCGGCAGAGGCAAATGAGAGTTGATCGACGGATAGAGGCGCGAATGGTCCATGTCGACCATAGATTAGAGCGCACATAATCTTTTCGTTGTGGAACAGACGCCGTAGGTGCGCGCGACATTCTTCAGGAGCCATAACGCGTTCATTGCGACCTCTCTTGCCCTTGATTGTTCCATTAGCAGCTCTTGCTGGTTGTGGGGCGTCAGGCGTCGGCGCAACTTCATCCTCATCTTCATCCTCATCCATGAGATTGTCTCCTGGCCCTTCTTCATCAGACCCACTCTCTTCAGGGTCATCCATCTCGATATCCGAATCTGCATCTGGCTTGCGTGAACCATTTTTAACTGTTTCGCTTGTCTTGTCAGTGAGAAGGACGTCTGGTCGCTTCTTTCGTAGCTGTCTTTTCTGTTTCGGTGATAAATCGTACTCTATGACCTTGATATAACCTTCCTTTCTGAATGTATAGGCTGGGCTAAAAAGCGAAGGTCAAGCATGACAAGGCAGATACAGCAGCTGACTTGCCTGTCACAGTCCGCATTCTGGCACTTCTTCAGAAGCGTCCCCTTTAAGAATTCACTGATTAAATCCTTGCGCGTTTGGTAAACAAGGCCGTCCTTATAATGATCGCGCTTGCTATTCGAAGCCCTGGAAAGATGGACAGCAACGTACAGATTGACGCGCATGATGAATTGATCAACTGTCTCGTCTGGAACATCGTGCTTGTCGGTAGTATCCACTTCCAAGTCATCTTCATCTCCGGCCTTCTTTCTCGATTTCCTACTTATGTGAATATGAAGGTCGTCTACACCCTGTGCTGCGTCCAGAAGACCATGCTCTAGTAACCGAAACTTCGCAACATACTTAGCCAACTATGTTTTAAGTTAATTAAGTGCCAAATTCCTTCAGAATCAGGCTCTACAACGCACCATAGTTCGGCTCATTTTGAAACGGTGACAGAATAAACAGGTTCCACGCAGAATGTTGTACATATTGACCATGAATAGTGGATGGTATACCGGTGCTGGTAATTCGATGTGGCCAAAGTGACCCGGGCAAGTGTAGTAAGTGAGACGGCATGTCGCACATCTGAACGACGAATTAGAAGATATGGGTCCAATTAGCATTACACGCACATATCGGGACGATCACTAGGACCTAGAGATGGGTCGTAAAGTCCTCCGATATTGGGTCGGCCGACCTCATCCAGCAAAACTTGGTTGACTATTTGCTTTACAGATATTCGTCGGACGTCTTCTGTGGTAAGGAAAGAGAAAGAAATTCCAGCGACGGTGGAGGGTAAGGAATGTGCAATATTCATGGTTTATATCGACAGCCCTGCAGATAAAGTGACGGGCCAGGTCAAAAATGCAAGACGAACCGCCTGGCAAGTGTAAGAGGACCAAGGAGGTCGGCTCGAAGCGTCGGTCTTCGGATGTGACTTTTTCTTGATCACGTGAACCACTTGCAGATTTCGTCGCGACGATAGCGACGCGATCCCGTCGCTGTCCTTGGAGACCATAATTCACTGCTGGCACTAGAAGATATTTATACTGGAAAAAGCATAGAAGAAAGCTGTTATGCTATTTCCATTGTGCAATTTTCTAAGAGAAAAAGTCTTTAAACAAAGGAAAGTGCCTGTTTCTCTTAGAAAATGGCACAATGGAAATAGCATAACAGCTTTCTTTTATGCTTTTTCCAGTAGAAATATCTTCTGGTGCCAGCAGTGATTGCGGCAGGGGAGTAAACACTGCTAGCACCAGAAGGTGTTTCCATTGGGAAAAGTGTGAAATAACACCTGTTATGCCATTTCAAATGCAACAATTTCTAACAGAAAGAGGCACTTTCCTTTGTTTAAAGACTTTTTCTGTCAAAAATTGGCACATACTAGGTTTCTTTTACACTTTTTCCAATAGAAACACTTTCCAGTGTCCAGCAGTGAAAGTCCTTGTAATCTGAGAATACATGTAAAAGCTATGCGAATATCTAATTACGGCTGTTCTGTCGTACAGAATTAGTCCGTGATGGCTTGCCCGATTTCATCTTTTGCGCTTCGCCAACTAGCTCCGCGATGAGGCCGTTGTATGTCTCACTGTCCTGTCGCAAAGCCTCTCTTGATTGTAGTAGATGCGTTAGGAGTGTTGATGCTGTGGTAGTCTGTGCCCTGAGATCTTCTAGATGTTTTTCTAGAGTTGAAATCGGTTGTATTGTCAACGTAGCTACACAATGTCCAAGTCAACCGATATGCGATACCCTTGACGGAGGAATCTCGTACCTGGATCAAGCTCAAGGAGCTTCTGTATCTTTGAATACTCAAGCTCTGGTTTGGGGCCGAAGTGTGACGATGTCGCCACTTGACAACCTGCCAGTGGTTGAGGAGTGCCTGCACGGGAGTTGATGTTTGAAGACGTAACACCGTTTTGAGTTGGATTTCGAGTACCCGGAGGTGCAGACATTGGACGAGTGGTTATTTCAAGTGGTGGGAGGGGCTTTCCATTGGCGCGCGGTAGAACTTCGTCTAAATTGACAGGAATGCCGAGTGCAATCAGATGTTGGCGACGTATTCGAGATCGAATCCAATTTGGTGGCTTGGTAGGTGTGGGGTCCTGGACAAGCAGTTTGTATAAATTGCGGCTGAAAAGGTCTAAAAATCATGATTGCGAGACTGTCGTCGAAGTCAAACCTTTCTGATTCCACTAGAATTTGATTGACTCCCTCAACCTCTCGAATTCTATTGTTCGTTAGGATTTTGGAAAGGTTCTTGTAGCCCCAGATTGGATTTAGTATACTCTGCAACTCCTCGTTCACGTCCTCCGTTAACGATGAAGGGTCTAGCTTCAAAGGGTGCCATTCTGATACGGATGAAGGCCCTGCTGTCGGCACATCCTCTTCGAACTCAAGGTCATCTCCAAAACTCGAAGAACAAGTCGCCTCAGCCTCTCCAAAGTCTCCAAAGTCCCCAAAGTCATCGTCACCAGCGCCAGCCCGTATAGTATCTACAGGGTCATTGAATCTGTCATCGTTACCAAACTGTGGCTCAGGGGCTGAGAATGATCCTTGGGGTGGTAATGCATTGACTGGATCGTTTGAGGCCCAGACAGAGGCGTCAAAAGTAAAGTCGTCGTCCATTTCCGCCTCCGGTTTATTGATCTCGTGGTGGTCCTGGACTGATGTTGGCTATGGTTGCGCGTGCTATGTTTACTTACTCGAGTGCAATGTCACTTTCAAGCCAAAAGCCGACCAGCTTAATTTTCGGGTCACTGGATTTGCCTAACCCTCTAACTGTTCGAAAAGTGCATATTCGTCGTCTATATGATATCTTACAGCTCTGCATTCATCGTAATGATCTCGAACGCGCCAGGCGAGCGTGGGGTATCTTGGCTCGTTGCAAGGAAGTGCCTTGGATGACAATGTGGACAACTGGCCTACTTCTCATTGACGCAGGTTCTGATGAAGAGCGCCGTACCTCCAACAGTCTTGAATACCTGCGCACGATGATGCTTCGGCATCAGGACGAGGTACAAACATTCCGTTTTAGCTTTTGCCGATCTCATTCTCGATGTATAGCGCGAGAGAATTTTGACAGAGCTGATAGTCCAATTGGTAACATCAGGCCGTCATAGAGAAGCCTTGGATGAACTTGAACTGTATGCATAAGTCTCTGTGTTTTGTATCTTTTTTTACTTTGGAACCAGTTACTTGCCCTCTTTCCCTTACCAGGACAATCCTGTACTCCACATCTATGCTGGGCTAATATGTCTGTACCTCGCTCAACCCTTGACACGTGAGGTTCGACCTTGAGTTTGTCAGGTCGAGTACGGCTAATGTGATTTACATACGAAGTCGGCAGCCCATTTGATATGATCCTTCTAAGAGATGCTCAATCTCACTTTGAGCATGCTCAGGGCGTTGATTCGGATAATACAGTGGCACGCGGTTTCCTTGAAAAAGTCACTAAATTTCTTTTTGTTTTAACTGTTCGATCTAACACTTGGCTCAACAGATACCACAACTTTCGGAGAGTTTACGAAAATGTCAAGGTGCTGATGTGGTATCGGAGGACGAAGGTGACATGGTCATAGACGACAGCCCCTTACGGAAACGACTACGAAAATAGACCGATCTACGTATTCCTCTCGATCGGGACGCTTCGCTACTCATCCTCAGAGTCGGAGTCCAAGTTGATCATAGGCATTTCCTCATCGTCCTCCTCATTCTGTGCGGGTGCTACTACCGGCTGTGGTATTGAAAGTTGGGATATACTTTTTAGTTCAGCAGGTGGAGGACGAGGCGGTTCAATTGTACTCGACATCAGTAATACTGATGCGTCAAGCTGGGGTTTGGTACTTGTGTTCGCAACTGATGAGAACGGTCTTTGTGGCAAAAGTGGCTCAGTGACTCTCGTTGGCTCTCTGTTGTTGCCTTGTTGAGTCTCGGTCGGGGCAGAGTCTTCCATGCTAACATCTTCGACCGGGTTCGACTGTCCGGGTGATGCTCCAGACAGACCTAGTCCTTCCCGTATATCAGATTCTTCTTGAGACTCTTCCGCACGGAATAGCGACAGAGATTCAACATGAGGTAGGGAACGGACGAGCGGCGGCACACGAGGATGCAGCAGGATTTCAAGGTTACGTCGGATGTCCTGCTCAAACATTAGCTCAATACATGTTATAGTCAGCAAACGTACTTCGTTTTCTTCTTCTACCATCGCGGCATGTATAATAAGACCAAGGCTTTTACTCATAACACTTGATGCGCCAGACCCAAGTTCTGTGTTTATAGACCGTACTAGGTGAAGCAAGTCCCCGTGGAATTTGGGTTCTGCGGAAAGAGATACGGGTGATATCTGAGGAAGGACGAAAAGCATTGACAGAAGCACTCGAGCTGAAATTGATTGCATGACTGGGGATAAGCTCGGATTGCGCAGGATAAGCCGCATTACTGCAAAGGTTCCGTTAGTATAATATGGCAAAGGAGAAAAACGACGAAACCTTCGAGAGCAACGAATAAGACTTGCCCTTCTTCAGGTCCAGGACAGATGACTTCCTTAGATAGTTTAAAAACTTCGTCACCCTCATATCCCCTCGCTCGCTTCTTGCCTTTTCTGCTCTTCTGAGATGCAGCTGTATCACCAGAAGCCTGTGACTCCAATTGAGCAGCAAGAACAACAGATAATGTTGGTAGGACTGCTTTTGCTAAGCGATTTGGCACTATTGGGGAAGATAGTGAGTAGCAGTGGACGAGGAGAGCTCGAATGGCAGTCAAAATAGATAAGCGCTGCAATCTATTGATTACAATATCAATGCGTCATGCCAAAGTGATTAACACGAAGGTTCGACTTACGGCGTTGGTTTTTGTTCTAGGTGATAGGTCAAGTATGAGATTAAACGGGTCAGATGGGGTGTCAAGTGATGTCCGGCGCTATGGTTTGCAAAATGGAAGGCCCATATTATCACAATCAAAAAAATCAGACGAACCTACGAGCCAGGAATAACGTTAGATGGCAACCAAATTTCCAAAATTCTGGAATGAGAGATAATTCCATGGTATGGACAGAGATCTCCACGTGTTCTCTTCCCTAAGCGGACTACATCAAGATGATAAACGGCTGGTAAAACATTGGACAAACCTTGTCATCCTTTGTACAACTCAAAAGAGCACTAACAAACTTGATGAGAAGGCCAACTGGTAGTTGAACCTGACGATGTGTGGGAGTACTATGACAGGATCAGCGCCAATATAAGACAGCATAGATTATGATAGAAAGACCTCAGCAAATCGCACAGAATAATGATACAGCATCGAAGTCTATCCATATGAAGAGGGATGCCTATAAGAGCTTCATCTATGCTTGGCGAATTGGGTGCATTTGCAACTGCAGATGGATGAGAGCATGTCATACTTCATTCAAAATCGGAAGCGTACTTTGAAACGTTGATCTCAGCGCCAAGAATGCATTCCATCCAAAAACCAATGTTTCGTCCAATGATTTTCTCCATAGGCTCGCAGCTCCGACTTTGCCTCCGGTGAAATGAAGAACAGTATATAAGCGAGAGGCCGACTCGAGTAATGAGTGACTAATAGGGTTAGGAGCGCTCCCATTGAGGAAACGTAGGGCTAATGTTGACAAGGCGGTATGAGACTGTCTGTAAAGTGTCGGGTAAAATGGGACAAGACGGGCGAGAGTTGTCAAAACCAAAACCTATGAGATTGTCAGCCGGATTAGAAGGATCAACTGGTACTTAATCACTTACACGTAATTCTTCATCTTCACTATTTTCGGCGATCGCAATGATAGCGGTTGTGAATTTGGGGACGTTAGGTGTGGCAACCTGTCTTTGATATTCTGGGGTTCCAACACCCGCGCTGAAAATAATTCTCAGAAGGCGAATAGACGCTTTGATTGTCGGGGCAGGTTCGTTTTTCTTCAAAAGATGTTACAGAAATGAGAGGCAGACGCGACGACAAGTGTAGAATGACGGACGGAGAGGAGTGGCAAGGCAACACCCAACCAACTCTGAGCGCTTTCTATCATCATAGGCTTCGATAGTATTGACGTCTTGTGCGCGATACACAGGGCTGCCCAGCGTGCACCTGCATCTTTTGAACGGAGAAGGGAATTTATTCGGGTTGTCCATTTCGTTAGATGAGACGACGGTAACAAAGAATCTTGCGTAAGAGACGATAGCACGTATGGCAGATACAGTACAGACGACGCGTCCGTGGCTAATTGAAATTGCAGAAGAGCCTTGAGAGGGTGCAAAGCCTCCATGTCATGAATTGAACCTTTGAGAAAATATGCAGTTTGGGCATGCGCATTACATACATAAGATAACAACCTCCGAGAGTAATAGGTATAAATATCACTCGACCACTGTTATCACCGTCACGTTGAAATCCGTTTACGTCGCGTGCTTAACTGAAGTTAGGTGTAGGGTACTGTCTTGACACCGCCTCTACGTATATGTCGAGAGCACTGAAACAATCTTCTCTCGGCCCAAGCCTTGAAGAACATCTCCGTCTTTCTACATTCACAGTATGTCTGGATGGCAATGTTCTCCAGATGTCCAATTCACTTCATATCTAATAGGGAAAATTCGATGTTACTGACTTCGTTGGTTCATTATCTGAGAAACCCATATCACAATCAAGGACAGGCAACGGACGTGAGTCATGAGTACCGTTCCCAAGGATCTTCAATTTACATGCCTTGCATAGCATTTGACCCTAAGCCGTTCATACAGACTTTCGAAGCCGCAGTTGACCGATTAATTTCCGTGAGGAGGGAGGTGCAAACAAAGACTGAGCAGTTGGAGAAGAGCGTCCGCGTCTCGGAGCGTGAATATTCCAAGAAGATGACGGACCTCAATCGAGGTTTTGAGGTATTTCTCCGTTTGGCAGACTCATGCTGTTTTCCTCATGAACATAGGCTGTTGCAGGCTCTTTTTCCGGTATGGAATCCCGAATAAACACGGTCAGTCGTACAGCAGTTAGAATGGGTACGTGTCTGGCAGAAAAATACATTCTCTGAGGCTCAAATTCGATCAGGCGAACAACTTGAGACAGTACATCTTGAACGACAAAGAGCACAAGCTGCCTATGACATTATTGACTTTTATAACCAGTTAAGCAAGGGTGACACAGCGCGTTTGGACACCCTGAGAAAGGAAGGGCGAGCCGGACGGCGCCAGGTTGCAGTCATATTGCGACGGCTAAACACAGTTGCTAAAGAAGTAGATCTACCTAATGCTGACAGAGTGCGTCATTCTGTACTTTCTACTAATTCAGCCTCATTACATCTAGATTAGACTCGGGAAAGTATAGAAAAGTATTGCGAAAAGTTCGAAAAGGAAATGCTCAATCTTTTCGACCGATGCTACAGAAAGGGGGACCCGAAAATGATGAATGTGAGCAACGCATGCTATTTAAGTCTTCTGCACTGAGAATGTTCCTTCGACAGCATTGTGCTCAAACACTCCTTGAATTCAATGGCGGTGCATCATGCGTGCAAGTCTATGTAAACCAACATGACTTCTTTATCAATAACGTCCGAACCAATAAACCTGTAGAAGATCGTGTTCTGTGCGTTTGTTGCCCTGAACCATTTATCCTCACCCATCACAACCCGCAGATGGGAAATTTTGCCGGATCCTGATACAAGTCCACCTAAGAGTGAACAAGGAATGGCAGATTTATTTGTTGAAATACGTTCGACTGTGGAAACCGAGGCTCAAATTGTCAAGGCTGTCTTCCCCAATCCCTCTGTCGTGATGCAGGTTTTCTTGCAACGAGTATTCGCACAATCAGTAAGAATCATCATGTTAGAGATGATTTGTATTTCACTATCATTCAGATACAGCAACATATGGAGCAGCTGCTCCATCGCGGTTCTTCCATCTCTGACTTAGTATATCTCCGGGTTCTTCAACTCGTACACATCCAAACCTCAACCCTTGTAGATGATCTCAAAACATACGAACTCCCTCATGTATCACCTCGCACTCCATATGAAGCCACTGAATTCCGGAAATTACTAGCAGGCTCTAATTCAGCTTCTCCTGGCACGTCTGCCGCCCTCAGTACGATGTTAGAGATCGCGATGGAAGAGCTCTTTGTCCCATATACTGAGGGGCAACGGTACCTCGAGCGCGAAAGTCGCAGTCTGGGAGCACTTTACTCGGGTCTTCTTGCCCAGTTTACTCGATATCATGTACGAAACTTCATCAAACAGTGCACTTCGTTTATAACTGTTTGCAGGAAAGAACACAAAAGGGAAAATCGTCTATGTTCGATCGTATGGTGAATCAACTTAGCGCTGCTGCTGCGACGACGACTACGAGTGGAGGATCGACTACTTCAGCACAAGCTGCTGCTGCATTGATGAGGTTTGGTGGTATCAACACGAATCAGGATAAATTGGAAGAGCCTGTCCGAGAAGAAGATGGCTTATTGAGTATTGATATCGCATGCAAAATGTTGAAATGGCATGCTGAGGCCGTTGGCCGCTGTATTGAGCTCAGCCCTCCGAATGACAAGTACACATCGGCTTCTCTCGAAAACATTCCATCGCTCATCTCTTGTTTCAACAGTGCAAAGAATACTTTTGTCCTTCTTCGAGTCCTTGCGGAAGCGATTGGTAACGCATACCTAGGCGCAGCTCTTGAGACGTGCGTCGTCCGAATACTTATCTTCGGACTTCTTCTGGACCTCTTTGTACAGGGCGCAGCTGCGACTCGAGGCGGCTGATATTAAAACTGAGCCCAATTTACAATTCCTTTCCGTTATACGGTCCACGGATCTCATCTGTCATCTTTGGCAGCAGTACGTGAACACTGCTCTAATTCCTTTAGCTAACTCTTCTGTGACGACGCGCCGCGAGATGGTCATTTTCAACAACCAAACGGTCAGCCGAGTCGAAGGTGCTACTAACCATTTGCTACAGAGTGTCACAGATTGTAAGTCGTAGCATTGACCATGGTCGGGGTGAATTATATACACCTTTTCAGCAATTGCCGCTTGGTTGAGTACACTCCTTGCAAAACAAAAACGCAACGATTTCAACCCGCGAGATGATGATCTGTCATTTGCAAGGGTGAACACCGAGCCATGCTTGTCTTGTTGCGAAGTGCTCGAAAAAGTTCGAGACATGGCAAATCAGAATCTCAGCGGGAAGAACCTCGAGGTATTCCTCACTGAGATAGGGGTAGCGTTCCATAGGTAATACCCAAGACTCAACTTGCCGTTATGTTTCTGACAATCGTGAAATAGTACCCTTCTAGAACACCTTCACAAGTTCCCAGTCAGTGCAACAGGGGGTCTGATGCTTGCTAAGTGTGTATTCATCTAGGCGCAAAGTGTGATGAGCTCATGTTTCTCGCCAGGGATATTAAATCTTACCAGGACATCATCCGGACCTTCGGGATATCAGCGCTTCATGACCGATTCGAGTTCATTCGACAACTCGGAAACGTTTTTCTCGTGCGTCCAGACATTCTGAAGTCATATATCACTGAAGGCTATCTCGGGCGGATTGATGCCACTCTGCTCAAACCTTATCTTATGCTGAGGAGTGACTGGGCGCAATATGGAAAGTCGTTCAACGATTCACAAGGGCTGCAAGACGAGGGTACGGAGGGCAGGGGTCTGAAGGACCGCTTTGGTCGACTGAGTTTGATGATGAAGGATTTAGAAGGTTTAAGACTGAGTGATGGTATTCCTTTGGTTCCAGCAGGTCTTGCAGGAGGTTTTGCGATGCCTACCCGTCCATTCTGAAATTGATAATATTCACTTATGATACCAGCATCTATAGCTATAGTACTGCATTCAAACTTATTCTCCCTTAAACACTGGTTTACGCTTCTCGCGAAATGCTTGCAAGGCTTCCAACCGATCCTGAGTTGGCAGGAGGGTTTCATACGATACTCGTTCGAAGTCCAATCCTAAAATGTTTAAGACAGTTGATAAGGAGATAAAAACTGGATATCCTTACCTGTTTCGAGTGCCAGATCTCCAGACCTTGAGATTGCTTGTTTCGCTGCCTTGAGAGCCAGCGGAGCTTACAAAAATGAGAGAACAAGCCCAAAACATATAGCGATTGCAAGTACCGTTCTTTGCAATGGCTTCCGCCACAGTAAGAGCCCGATCAAATGCGCTTGTTTCAGGACTTGACACATAGTCGACGAGACCTATTTATTAGTGAGTACACGCTTCACGAAATATCGTTTTTAACAGTTACCCCATGCAAGGGCCTCCTGTGCAGTCAGCGTACGTGCGGTAAAAATCAGATCTTTGGCTTTCGAAGGACCTAGAAGTCTTGCAGCTCTCTGTGTGCCACCAGCACCTGGTATGATTCCTAGGCTGCTTTCAGGAAGGCCAATTTTCTGAACACCATGGGCTTCAAAACGACATCAAGATCACAAGTGAAACTCAAGCCTATCTCAGCAAGTACCTGCTACACGCAAATCACAGGCAAGACTCAGCTCTAGTCCACCTCCAAGAGCAGGACCATCAATAGCGGCGATGGTAGGCATAGGAAGATTCTCAAGCTTTCCAAAAGCGTCACGCAAGTCAGAAAGGAACTTGGCAACCTGGACTTGAGACATAGTACGTCTTTCTACAAGGTCCGCGCCTGCACAAAAAGACCCCATAGTCGTTGACCGGAGGATGAGGACACGTACGCTTAAAAATCATATGGTGATAAGTATAAACTATTCAGTAGTAGTTAAGACTACCTCTTATCAAAATGAACTTTCTCGAGGCTCTCTTTGAATTGCTAGAATTTGATTTCTCAGGTTGTCAAGTACATTCAATGGTTCGAAGTCACCTCGAGAAGAGCCAGAGAGATAGCGTTCTTGCTCTGCGGTCGGTTCAAGGAGAGGCAGGTAATGCCCGGATGAGAAGGGACATTTTCCAAAAACGCTTCTCTCTGGTACGTCGATAGACGTCTACAGAGCACACCGAGAGGCGACCGTGTAAATGGTCTGAAGATTAGCATTGCTAAAGTTCAAACTTCGACTTGACCACACTGCGGTCCTTTATTACATAATGGCGAGCGATCCAGACGCCGACAACGTCACGTGCTGTTACTTTTGTGTGACATCCAAAAAAGTCATTGGAAACAGAAAATAGGAAGACCTGAGAGCAGGTTCGGACAAAATATTACTACATACACTATAGAGGATCAAGTCACTGTGAGGGAATAGGATTTTGTTAATAATTGACCAAGTTATAAGCAGATTATAGCTGAATGTTTACTCTATTGTACACAAGTAGCTTCTAACTCTTCAGAATGCCTCCTGGAAGAGATTGAATGTATCCCCTGCGTTTGTACATGGTAAGTGCCAGCAAAAATGGGTAGAGAAATTAACGTGTTGACGCATCGGTTAATGAGCGTGTTTCGGTGTGCATTCCACAATTTTTGCATAAACCTTTTTGTTTTCACAAGTTCTTTTCAGGGCAATGTTTCACATTAGTTTATATATGTTACAATGTTGAAATGACCGAGCCTGGTCTTTACAAAGAAAGGGACAGTGAGGTTCACGACCAATTTTTGTTCTCGTTATGACATAATTTGGGTTCTGTCACATCGATCATGTGACGTTGACACGTCGCTTAGACAAAGGGAATTATGTCTTCAGATGCACTGCTGGCGCCGGAACCTATTTCCGTCAGAAAAAGGGACAAAGAAGTGTGTCATGCCATTTCTAGGTCCTTTTTCCTTATGAAATATATAAATAATTTCTTA
>JAGGAP010000481.1:0-22484 GCA_017657235.1 Termitomyces sp. T73sscA
CCTTGTTACGATTTCCCTTGATTACACTTGTTTCCCTTGATCCCCCTTGTCTTCCCCATATCGACTTTTCACTGGGCATCACCGCTTAGCTCTTCGACAAACGTTCGGTGAGAAGACCTGAGGCCTGACCACGTTGCTATTTATCCAACACGCCTCGAGCGGACACCGGTTGGTTGGTTGGTACGTATTACCGCAACAGCCGGGGTTGATGAAGCTTCCATCAATAATCACCAGGCCATCCGTCACATGTAGACGACTGGATGAGTACCAAATACAATCTTGTTTTTGCCATAAGACCTTTCCCGTTACACTACTCGAACACGCGATTGTATAGGTAGCCCTGAAGTGTTAAGCACCAACGTTTTCGAGGCTGGAAAAGACTGCCAGATCAAGAAACGAGTACGATCTAGTTTCAATCTCCACATTCTCGCTGAACTTTGCCGCTGCAATAGATGATTTTAAGGTGGTGTGAAAAAGAGTCGTCGCCCTCAGGAATGTGCACTGCCACAATGTAAAGACGTCGGTCCGCATTCTCCGAGGTTCTTCAATATTCTCGAAACTTCGTCTTCTGTCTAGACTTACAACTCTGCTCTCAACTGATTTACTTATCGCAAGAGGTTATGAAGCTTCTTGAGCGAACAAGTAACACATTCCATCCCACGCTATACATATTTAAGGCAGCTCAAGTTGTCCCCCATTCCTTCACTTCACTCGACCCTTAAACCAACAACACAATGTCCTCCTTCCTCTACTACGAGCCTTTCTACCATTTTGATAACCTTCTTGGCGATGCTTTTAGCATCGGGCTGGCCGACAATAAAAAACACCGTCATGTCAGTCGCGCAGGCCGGGATGCTGGCGTAGCTGTTCTTCTCAGGCCAACGTAAGTTTACAGAATATGATTTCTGATTTCTTGTTGCTGATTTAGATGATTTCTAGGATGGACTTGCACGAAAACGCAGATAACAACACGGTCACTGTGACATTTGAGTTGCCTGGCCTGAAGAAAGAGGATGTGTCGATCGATATTCACAACGGTCGCTTGACCGTTAGTGGCGAGAACAAGACGTCCACAGAGCATGATGAACGTGGTTATGTTATTCGTGAGCGGAAATCCGGGAAGTTTTCACGCACACTTCAACTTCCCCAGGGTATAAAGGTATATCTACGTTCTTTTGTATTTTGATACAGACCTTCATGGAGTTTTCCCCAGGAGGATAATATCAAGGCTAAACTTGACGATGGCGTGCTTTCTGTCGTCTTTCCAAAGACTAGCACCGAAGTAGCTCCCAAGAAGATTACTATATCCTAAATCCTGAAGACAAAATGGACCTTTGTGTCTCCCCTTCCTTTTATGTTGTACTTTATATCATTCGATTGGTTGTATAGTAGCTACCACCTGATTTGATTTACAAATATGTTCCAATTTATGCAGCTGCCTGTACAAAATATTGACGATGCAACACTGATGGCGCTTGAAGATTATCAGGGTTTGTGTCGCTACAAACAGTCACTCACTCACTAGAGCTTCAAGACGTAAAAAACATCATCAATGTCCAGTAATACAAAATTGGTCATGTATGCCAGTATAGTCTTGTATGACAGTAGTATACTATCTAATACAGTCGTGTATGTGTCGTGTGTGCCAGTGGTATGTTGTTGTTCTTCCAATCCGCCCGCGGGTATGATTTAGAAATGAAATTACAAGTAAAACATGGTGTCCTTCAGAGTGGGCCCGGATACACCGCCATGCCACATTTGGGTAGCTTCCCGGGATACTTGCTCTTCCGCATCTGGTCCACTCCGAGTCGACGTACCGGAAGCCCCTATGCCTTGGAGAAGCCGGTGCAGATAGCAACGTCCACGCTCGCAGGCGAGAT
This sequence comes from Termitomyces sp. T73sscA, assembly GCA_017657235.1. Lineage (NCBI taxonomy): Eukaryota > Fungi > Basidiomycota > Agaricomycetes > Agaricales > Lyophyllaceae > Termitomyces > Termitomyces sp. T73sscA. The sequence continues at coordinate 1,881 of JAGGAP010000481.1, forward strand.
CGGCATAGTATGCAGGCGAAACTAGACTCACAGCTTTCGTAGCTCGTGCAAACATATAAGAGACAGCATTCGTCAGGCTTTGTAATTCGTCTGCCTTGAAACCAATGTCGTCATGGACGACATAGTAGTGAGTCGGGCGTGTAGTACCTTGGAGCCCAGCGTGAGCTGTAGGATTTTTAATGACTCTTCGCTGTGTGATGATGTGGAAGGTACGAGTACCTTGGAGGAAGAAATCGAAATTGTAAACTGATGTAACACCGCGATCGACAACTGTGCCTGGTTTCGGGTTTCCATCCTTGTCTGCATTCTCCTGGTCCGTCGGGAAGAAGCGTGTGTGATGGCGTTTTCCCTGTTCAATCATGTGAGCCAGCCTGTAACAGTGAGAAAATAGGTAGGGAGGTTTACACAGATGACAATGGTAATCTTAGGTCTAAACGGCGCTTTGGGTGTATCAAACTTGGCACAAGCTTGCCGGATAGCGGGTAACTCCTCCGCAACGACAATTTGGAATTGGCCCTGTAACCGAGGTCAGGGTATCTACGAATTCGTATGTAAAAACACAGACCTCAGATACACCATCACGGTACACCAATATTCTCTGAGGAAGGGTCTTGCTCCTCTTCTGAAAAAGCGTCAGGCGCTCCCAAACCATTTTTGCCAAATTGGTGACCATCTTAAAACATGTCAGCGCTTGTTTTAATTCGAACTCCTACTCAGGACAGCACCTCTTTTTTTGTTTCTTGAATCTCCATGCTCGCAGGATATTGTGCATATGACGTATCGCAACTGGCAACGACGGCGGAAATTGAGGGAGTACCCTTCATACTTCCAGGCCCGGGGTGCGTGACGTCTATTCCAATGAGCATGGTGGGCATCTGCACCAGCCACTTCATATTGTCCTGATCAAGTGCGTGACTAGTCTTAATTGAGGAATACTGTAGAATCCAGCATAAAACTATCACGCACTTTACGCCACCCAATTTCATGTTGACTTTGAGAGCTACGTTTGCAAAATATTGCAGCTGCCCTAGAGATCAAGTAATATGAGATTGGTTTTTTTTTTCCAAAAAGTATTAGACTGGCCTTTTTCCTTGCGAATCTTCGCAGAGTGCACGCAGACAGTTGCTGGTATGTGACGCGTTTGCGCTACTGGACCAAGGAAACGACAGTGACTACTTACCCAAGTCCAAGTGAGAGTCACAAAGATGCTTTAGTCCTGAATAGATATGCTTATCACTGTTTGATAGTAAGACTAGAACAAGATTCGGTTTAGTCTTCAGCGACCTGAGAGAGACACGAATTGTCGAAATTGCCTGAGCTCGCGAAGGATCTGCTCTGTCTTTTCTTGGCAGTTGGCACTGGACAACAACTGGAGGAGCGTTGTTCACATTCATGCCGCTGTTCTTACACATATCGACAAATCCTTTCATGGTCCTCATTAACTCAGGGTCTGAGGCACTCGCAAACTCATCACGATCGTTACCGTCCCTGATCAATAGGACAGCCCAATTGCTCAGGGTGGCGCCTTTTGCAAAGCGAACATTTCGCAAATTCCAGCTGGCACGGTCATCAACTTGAGGCGTCCCAGCTCCGTACTTGATTCCCGGTGGTGGGAGTATCCGTCCCGGAACAACAGCCATCTCGGGACCGATGGAAATACCAAAGGCCCCAAGTGGGCCAGCGCCTTGGCGGAAGCCTAGCTCGTTCAGCCCTCGGTTTACGATAGCATTGGCATTGATGTTTGCCGGCTTAGCTGCAATGGTGATCATGCTGGCTGTTTGTTCGTCCGTCAGCTTTCCTCGGAATGGCTGGTTCGGTAAGATCTCGCAAAGTTCGGCAGGCAGGTAGTTAGCCTTATTGCCCCCGACATCAACTAGAGGAAGATCTGGCTGTTTCAACGTGATATTGTACTCTAGAAACAGGTACGTCAATGGCTGCTTGATCAAACAGGAATTGGTCGGACTTCTCTTAAAGTAGGTCTCCACAGTTACTGTCCCATACTCATCTGTTTTGAAAGAATGTTGCCGGGCATTAAATGACGCTAGGGACTTGACCGTCTTCTTATAACCGAGATGTGTCGTCCTGATTCGCACACCTTTGACGAAGACGTTCGCGCGAGCGCCGAAACTGGATTCCTGGAATTCGACCATGGCCAGCGCCAGATTTCCTGGAGTATAAAATGCAGTTGTGCATACTGAAAGCAGTGAGACACTTTTAACGCAACAAAAAGGAGTCGTGTACCATTGACATTCACCAATAATTGATTATGAGAAGGCCGTACAGAGGAGTAGAAGCCTTTCCACGCCTCGAGGCTGCCACCAAGGCTCGCGGGAGAAGCTTCTGGTGATGGGAAGAAGAATCGATTTCTTCCCACCATAACGCCACTCCCACCCGACCGATTTGGGTGAGATGAGAGGACGACATTCAAAGCCGAAATTATAGGCAAGATATCATATCCTCTATACTGAGGCTGTCCTTCGAGGTAACTAAAAACTCAAATCAAGTTAGAGGGGGAAACATGCTTTCAGCATTTCATTGAATACCTGAGGAGGCCTTGAGGGTCAATATCACGGCTATATTGAATTGTTAGGGTGTATTCCGGGCCATTCGGTTTGGGACCATCTTCATCCTCATCGTAAAAAGGGACTTTGATTGTTAAAGGTTGATCCAACTTCTTAGCCGCGATGAGCTTGCTTGAATGATCATGAGCGACGTTTCCCTGCAAGCCCTTGCGAGCCCAGTCGCGGGATTGTTCTGCGAGTTGAAAGATGCGCCTTCTCACTCGGCGCATCGCTGTCTTGTTGGTGGGTGATATTGTAACTTCGTACTCATAAAGAGGACGTTTAGGTATCTTCACAGGGAAAAAGTTGGCTCGGAGCTTCACTTGTTTCCCTCTACTCCCAAAGTCGGGCCGTAAAGGAATTTCGTCTCTGTCTAGTTTGATGTTCTTGAAAGAAGCTACCAGAGCCATTTCAGACTTGTCTGATAATCGTGCATCAATCGTAGCTGGACCGGGTGCAAAAACACTATGACGTCGTCACCATTAATATGTAATCAATAGGATAGAAATCCAGATCTCGTTACCCGCCCACTTCTCTCGGTCCGCCTCCCCGACCGTGACCGCGGAAACCACCTCGATCTCCACCTCCCCGATATCCACCTCGAAATCCATCACCACCTCTAAAACCTGAGCTACCTCGCCCAGGGGTGCTGGGACCTCCAGTCTGGAACCCGCGACCACGCCCTCGGTCGCCGCCTCGATAAGCCATCAGAGTAGGTCAAAATATGAATGAAAAAGAGTCGTTGTGCAGGGAGGAAATGAGAGACCGATTCAACAGAACTCTTTCAAACAGGACCAGAACACTTCTGAAATGAAATACTCTTTATAAGATCTTTTACATAAGCTTACTAATTCGAGACGGTCACTGAAAGTCGAGATTGATTTCCGCGGCCAATGCATATTAAACAGACAACTGAAACAACAATAAGTCGAGGTATATCGTTACGAAATGAGCTGTGAGTACCATCGTAGGCCGCTAATATTTGGCATAGCGACTTGGGTAAGCATCGATAAACGCCTTTACCTGGCGTCGAAACTCCCTTTGTTCTACAAAAGTACTTATATCGGTGTTTATGCTTCCAATTTTCCCAAGATCTGGTTCTGGATTACCAATAGAAGAGCGTAGAGCATCTCCACGCGCTAAAACCAATTTAAAAGTCAGCGTGACACCATGACATAAAATTGGAAGCTAACAGGAAGAGAAATCCTCCTTTCTTTGGCCAACCGCACGACGGTCCCCAAAATAACCTCAACCTCAATAGGCTGATTTTTCTCAGCATCAAACATCATGCTCGGCTTGTGGAAGCTATCAGAACCGACATGCAGCTTCCTTGTGTTCTCAATCACTTCGTCAGGCAGTGTGGATGGGATGCCATCGATGGAGTCCGGATATCCAAGGGCTCGTGCTGTCCACGTTCATAGGTTCAGTGTCAACGTGGAGGAACTCTTTTCATACCAAGGATTACAAGTTCGTCTAAAGTTGCCCTAATTGTAGGAATAGTGTATTCTTTGATGAGATGCGCTGTCGTAGGTGAAACATACGGCGTATAGGGTTTAGAGGGATCGGAGGGGGGCTCCCGAAACAGAGCCGGGAGGCGATAGCTATCATTTCCTGGATCAGCAACAGGAGGGAAGCCAGTGTGAGGAACTAACTCACCGGGTAAGCGTGGAAAACGAAGAAAAAGCAACATTCCAAAAGTTCTTTGAGAACTTTTGGCGTTGCACCTCAGGGGTAATCGTCACATTAGTACCTCCAGCTGTGAGTATGGCACTGAGGTCCTCCAGTAAGGCTGCTTCTGCAGGTGTATTCATTACGGTCGTAAAGTCATTGTGACGGTATACGCCAATAATGAGTCGGTCCTATTAATCCAAAGTAAAGTCCTAATGAGCAATGGGGAGCTCGCCGTGGAACCTCCGAGTAACTCACCACTGTGCCGTGCTCAACAACATTAGGCTGCCGCAGATTGGTATTGATCCAGAGTGCAGTACTAACAATACTTGGCTCCTTTCCAATCTGCTTGATAGCGTGATAGAGGTCGTTCTCTACGCCAAGGCCGTTCTGCAGGAGTACGTAGGTAGGCTGAGGGTACTCATCTGCATAAGGAGCAGAGAGTAAAGGCTTCAAGACACTGGGAGTAGTTGCGCGCTCTGGGATAGCTTTGGAAGCAACAAAGACATAAGCGTAGGGTATATCTGCAGCTTCCTTGACGGATTTGAACACTGGAACCATCGTCAGTATATAAGCGGTATGTCGTATCTTCATACTTACACCGATCCGGTCTCCAACCATCGATGATTCCATACTTACCACTCTCGATCCGGACGCCATGCTCTAGATCGTAATCAGCTGAAAGGTGTTCTGGGAAAAAAGTGAGTTGACCTTGAATGGCATCATAGTTGCTTCTCGCGACAGCCGTTACGCGAACACGGCCGCTTCGTTGGAGAAACAACGCGTCTAAATTAAGATGATTATCTGAAGCCCGAGAGCGAGTGACTAGTTTACAAACATATTGTGCCCACTGCGCCGAACCCAACAAGGAGAACATCCTGGACTTTCGTGGCTGTCATGGAAAAAATGCAAAGGAGTGAGGCGAAAAAAGGAAACTATTAAAAGAAATTGAAGTGGAACGACAACCGGCTAACGGGCCGGCTGTCGACTCCATTGAGATTTCGTCTTAGACACAAATTGCACTCATCCTGGCAATCTACAAAAATGAAGATCGAGAGTCGAAAGACCAGATTCGACCTCGAACAAAATCACAGCAGCTCCTGACGACTGACACATAGATATGAACTCAGATCACGCCTTCGTTCTTCAGAAGCATTAATTTTATTCATCAAGACAGTTTTCAGACCCAATACAACTCTAACCAATTTGTGGGACGCCAGAGTTGATACACTTCGCCGAGGAAACGAGATGTTGAGCGATGGCGATGCGACAAGTCGCGGAATGACGTCGTACGAAGGATGTTACAGCGGCGGAGAACACATGCCGTCGAAAGATTGCACGTCTTTTGGTCGTGAGGCATTACCGAGGTTTGCCCAAGCCAACACACATTGGGGCGATTACTCTGGAGAACATATTAAGTATGTTACAGTGCGAGACACAAACGCATACGTACTGGAGCGGGCTCTCATCTTTCTGCGTTTGCGCCTAAGCCTGCGAGACCTCTTTTTCTTCCACTTTTCTCTCATTCTGCGATAAAAAATTCAGATAGGCAACAAGGAACAAGAAAATACGAAGCATACTTGTCAAGTTAAATGAGCGAACTAGAGAGTGCATGAGTGGGAAGAGTGCTTAGTATCCGAGGTGCTATACAGTTCTTAGTCATACTTTCCCATCTGCCACGATTTGCCGTCTTGGTCTCAGTGATTCGTTCGAACGGGGCGATGGGCAAGCGCAAGCCCGTCCCCGCTGCTCTGCACTCTGAGCTCACCGAGTATTCTTCGCTAATACGTGCTCTACGTGCAAGTAATTCGCTTGATATTACTACTCATCTAGCAAGAGCTAGCTTCAATTGTGGCTCGAAACCCGATAACAATGATTCTGATAACGATGGCAGTGATTCACCAGAAATACAACATGAGACGACCTATGCTGAAGACGAATATGATACGGACACAATGACCAATGCTAACCCTCCAACAAGCTCGGCTCTCCCTTCGCGTGACGTCTCCCCATCTCAACAGTCCAGGTCTAGCTCAATCGATGGTTGTCGAGACCGAAAACGCAAGAGGTTGTCGTCTCTTTCCCAGCGCCGACGTGATGCATGGACGCGCTGGCCTCTCCTAGTAGACGACATACATGTGCCTGAGTGGAACTTTGAAGACGAGATTGGACATCTTGCAGAGCATATCGTGAAACGCCAGTCTCGAACTCTGCTCCCATCACATGAAGCAGAGAACGATGACAGCAACCATGGAGATCTGGATTTCGGGGGCGTTGATGACGTTGATTCGTCGTACCTTCCTCATCTAACAGAAGCAGCATCGAATTATCTCTCGACTATTTTGGCATTACTTGTGGCGCACACACCCAACCGGCCAGACAGCCAACAAAATCGTGTTGAACCTATAGGTTGGCGCGCCGTTCTGGATGTGTTAAGTTCATGTGGTGATCCCAATGTCGCTGACCCAAAGTGTGTTTACCATCTATGTTGTAATCTGTATGATAATATCTGTAATAGGATGCTCAGCTCTGTTAAAATGCGCATGGAGTCAATGTATACCCATGATGCAAACGAAGAGCCTAAACCAGAATCTATCGGCAGGTCTCATCTAAGTATGGTACACTTGCCGGTATTGATAAAGGTGATGCAGTGGCACATAGAATCCAACGTAACTTCAGCGCAAAGCAGAAACTTAGAGAGGAATTATCGTCCTCATTGGATGGTCTTCTCAAATTTCCAGAAACTCCCGAGGGTTGGACTCCTCCCCGTCCGATTCGGTCCTCCATGAAAAAAGTCCTTAAATCACAGGTCAAGACTCCTGCCTTTGTAGATGATGATAATACATCTTGAAGATTTCAAAAAGCCGATCTTAATCCCCTTCTACTCCATCAATTTTTTGAGGAACCATTTCCGGCCTTCAAAGGCACATGTTGGACGAGGCTACTCATAACTTATCTACCCCATTCACTTATGGTGACGGTTTTAAAACACTAGTGGGTGCGTTCGGCACGAATTATCGATCTTCGACAATCTAGGACATTTCCTCATTTTGCAAATGTACTGTGATCCCTTAATCCTTTCTCCATCTCGGCAACAGCCGAGAGATTTCTTGACTGTGTGGCTACTTATTGCCTATCAACATAAATTGTCAAGAATCAGGCGACCCGGATTACTATATCTGTCCACACGCTTGCACGGATATTTTCTTCGACGCGGGAAAATGCTTATCTTCTGTACATCAGGTCCATGTGGTGCGTATAAACCACGTATTTGAAGCACCTTTGCATCTATAAAAATGCCACATCCACCTGTTTCACATACCTTGAAAATGGGATTGACAAGGACTGAACACAAGACACAATTTGAACGTACTTTCGCTATGAACTTCTTGCCCACTTGGTCAAAGAGAATCTTCCTGCCGATGTCGTCATCTATACCCGATTGGTTGGTCGCTCCGTTAGCCATCTCCTGTAGCCACTATTTATCTCTCGGTACAACGTCAGAGTCTCGAGCACAGTGCTCAATGCGGAAAACTTAACACCGGCATGTCCGTCGTCGATACCGTTGAGATTCTCAAAAGCCGAACTCTTACTCGAGAAGAATACATCAAGGCAGCCGCTCTAGGCTGGTCTGTTGAGCTCGTATGTCTCTTTTTTTGAGCAGTATTTTTACTCGGAATAGGGCATGGTATAGATGCAAGCGCACTCCCTAGCTTCCGATGGCCTTATGGATGGCTCCAGGCGCTGCGGGCTGTCTTGTTGGTATCGTGACCCTAATAATTCCTCGACGTCGGTTGCCGCTGCACAAGGTCCACCTATTGGAGTTGTCGCAATTGACGAATTCTTCATACTGAAATCTGCAGTTTTCAGCTCTCGAAGGCACATTTCCACAAAGAATCTTACTACGTGGATCTTGTGGAGTTGTTTGATGTCGTCGCCTCCAAAAGGGAAATGGAGCAGCTCATGGATGTGGTTACCACTTTTTCTGATACGGTAGATCTAGCTCGCTTTACCCCCGAAAGGTCAGCAGACATCTAATATCGTGACTATGGTACCCTTGGTAATTCAATTTTCGTGACACCAGATACAAAGCTGTCGTTCAGCTCAGAACCTCTTTTTGCTCCTTCCACCTTCCAGTGGCTGCTGCGATGTATATGTGTCACATTCTGAAAACATATGACGTGCGCTTGACAGACGAGACGAGAACAGTAAAGCCTTATGATCTCGCCTTGTCCATCATCTTACCGCTTGGGGAGTATTATCAAATCCAAGATGATCTCCTCAATTACTCTGTGCCACAAGACGCCTTGGGCAACGTTGGAACTGATATTGTCGACAACAAGTACTCATGGTGCATCACCACTGCCCTGAATTTTAGTACGCCAGAACAACGTGCCATCTTGGAGCGGAACTATGGCCGCAAAGGTGACGTGGAGGCCGCTGAGGCCGGTGGAGAGCATTTTTCGAAGGCCGAGGGAACGGAAAATGCAACGGGTGAGCTGTGTGAAGCTCGCGTGAAGCAGGTATACGAGGTGATTGGTCTGGGAAAGGTCTATGCCGACTACGAGCAACAAGTTTACAGTGAGCTGAACGAGTTAATTGATGCCATCCCTTTAATTGATGCCATCCCTTTAATTGATGCCATCCCTTTAATTGATGCCATCCCTTTAATTGATGCCATCCCTTTAATTGATGCCATCCCTTTAATTGATGCCATCCCTTTAATTGATGCCATCCCTGAGGAAGGTGTCATCATTAATGATAAGGGGCAAGAAGTGACTTCTCAAGCTTGCTTGAAAAGAGAGGTGTTCAGGAATATCTTGGACAAATTTTACAGAAGGGCTCATTAGGACTGGAGTAGCTATGCTTTCACCTTGGCTGTTGTATGTAATTATGATGCCGGACTTGTTTGTCATTTTCAATGAAGCCTGAAAATGATCGAGAAGTCTTTTGAAATAGTGGAAAGGTCTCGTAACAGAAAATGTGTGGCCTTCGTCCTTAAATCCCTATCAGTGGCACGGTCACACTATTGGTTCACTTCACAGGTTTCGTATCATCCCATGTCGATGAACTGAGTCATAAGGGGCCATGTAGATTGTTGTACTAGTAGAAATTTAGTTAGAGAGGAATCGAGATCACGGTCAAGAAAGTACAAGGATCCAGCGTCCCGAGCCGAGACTTCCGAAAAATTGGCGGTATCATTGAACTCGGAGAATCCCATTATAAATCAGATATTGCACGAGCTCTCAATTTTCAAAGCGGGAACGTCCGCTGGACTTTACGAAAGAGACGTACTCTTGTAAATTCTTCATGGACAAAGTTCTGATTGACCAAAAGCTACCACCTCCGCCGAGTATGAATATATTCTACATATATCGTCATTCTTTCCATTACAGGTCATAAGTTATACTGGTTGCACTATCCAGTTCATAAATTGTGTCCAGTAGCTCGCGTTCAAATTCCTCGCTTGGATCTAACATGATCGGGTTAACAGAGGCCGTATCTTGTTGTGACTCATCCTCCTGTTTCGAAGAGCTGAGAATTTCCTCTCGTGACGGTATTGGAAGGCTGCGATCTTAAACGAGGAATAACACAGTAGGAGGCCGATACATACCTCTCCTGACGGCGTAGTTGACCAAACATCCTTTTTTGTGAGCGAACCTCGGCACGGAACGAGTTGACTTCCTCAATTATAAGTCTTTTCATTCCCTCAATACTATCTTCCACTTCAAAGTCGAAGTCAAATTTCTTCTCACAGAATTAGCATGTTGAACCCTGATTAATGCTTTGAGGCGGACACACTTTTTGGCAGACAGTCTCGTTGGCAGGATGATGCCATAGAGAGAAGTAAGGGTGATTCAGAGCATCCTCACAGCTGATTCTCTCGGATGGGTCGAAGCACAGCATCCGGGAAAGAAGATCGATAGCCAGGTAATTTGCGTCAGGAAAAATGGTTGAAAATTGGATTTTAGGCTTGTAGGGGAGCGATTGAATATATTCTTGAGCCTGTTGCGAGTTAATAAAGAGGACTTGTAGGGGATATGCTCTAGACATACACGCGGAGAACTCATGCGTCGCAAGGCGTCTTCGGATGGTGTTCCGACATATTGGAGCACTTGATTGAGTTGATCGACATAACTGAAAACTGGAAGATTAGAGACAACCTCCAGAGATGATTTGACCGCGTACTTGCGACCTTGAAAGATCGGTCTCTTTCCAAGCAATTCAGCCAGAATGCAACCCAACGACCAGATATCTATACCCGTGGTCTTCAAACTAGTAAGTAGACGTGAACGGCTGAAGGATATGTAATATACCGCACATAATTGCCGAAGCTCAGCATAATCTCAGGTGCCCTGTACCATCGCGTGGCAACGTACTCACTCATAATCAAGGAACCCTGGCGACCTGCATTAGGGTGGCCTCTGGCTAGTCCAAAATCGCAGATTTTGAGTACGCAGTCGGAATTGACTAAGAGATTGCCTGGCTTGATGTCACGGTGCAGAATATCAGCCGAATGAATATATTTCAGCCCACAAAGGGTTTGATAGATGAATGATTGAAAGTGGGCATCTGTAAGAGGTTGCCGTGAACGAATCTATAATAAAACGTCGATAAAACTTGAAGCAGTTAGTAAGGACTATCTTTGCTTACAATTGCGTGGAGATCTGCCTCCATAAGTTCTTGCTAGATAAAGTAAGTAATCAGAAGGCGCCAATCTGAGGCATCGAATGTAAGCAAATATGCACGCTTACGTAGAGGTAAACCTCATCGAAATCTCCGTTCGGTTGTAGAACAATATCCATATCGTACAAAAATGTAATCTGTGAATGGTCAGAACTGCGGAAGGCGATACGAAGTGATACATACGTTTTTATGGCCGCGAAGGTGGTGTAAGAGCCTAGTCACCTTTTATATGAGCAGCGTTTAACGGCACATCAAACGTAGCACTTACCTGATCTCGCGTAAGCACCTCTTGGTGAGAACACGCTGGATCATGATAATGAAGTGGAAGCACTGTAGCTGCTGTGACAAGATATACCTTGGTGTTTATGTGGGTGATCTTCTTTACAGCACACTTCAAGCCTGTAGGACGGTGGGAGGTGGCTACTACACATCCGTAAGCGCCCTGACCCAGTGCCTTGACGAACTGGTATTCGGAATCAATGACAAAGGATGTGTCGAGGGCGGTAAAGCTGTGTCTCTGCATCGGTGCGTTCAGGTGGTACAGTGGAAGCAAGAGGAGAAGAGGAACTGTGACAACTGCAAATATCTAGTTAGAGATCCAATCGATCATCCGAACAGGAGTGATATCAACACGGCGTTGTGTGGTAACACAGCGCTATCATGCGAATCCTCCGCGAATGTCGTGGACGGCACTTGGTTGTCGGCTGCGATGAAGATATCAACGTAGGCGAGAAAGCCTGAAATCGGTTATGGACGCAATTGCTCGTCACAGAGGCAATTCAGCATTACTGTCTCAGGGAACTTCAACCAGGCTCCCAGGGTACAGAAGGCTTGACGTGTTGTGAAAGAATCACGTTAAGAAGCCAACGATCCGAAAACCATATTTGTTCATAGAAGTACTTCGCAATCTAGTTTATTGACCGAGTCAAATGGTATCAGTTATATGAGGGCTTCAATCACGTTGGGATCATCGCTGGAGAGAGCATACATAGCATGCCGTGGACGGCGTCCCCGAAGTATCAAATCAATGTAGCTGCAAGAGTGAAATGTAGCCTGCGAAAACATGAATAAGATCCGGATTTTTAAACCAAATCAAAGTTCACATTCGCGGAAAGATACTAAATCTAAACGTCCTCCATCATGGTGAATCTCCCTTTGAACAACGCTCTATAGACACAATGAGTGCTATATACCTTGGAGACCTAACTCCATTAGTAAAAGAGGGCGTCTACTTTAGGGTTTAAATAGATATATTTGTACGCATTGCTGCTACCGCCGTAAAACTTTAGATCAGGATGCTTGGGCTCGTAGTATATGGACAAGCCGATAACGAGCGAGGAAGTTGTGCCAGTGCGAATTATGCTTTTACGATAGCACCGTCATCCTACAGAGGCTTTGCACATTAACATATTGGAGACGCTGAAAACACGCAAAGTATGGTTACGAAGAGATGAAAGGTCATGACAAGACTCGCAGGGTCATTTCAGTTACCTAAGGAAGACGATAAAAGCTGGGGTGGGAGTGTCATCAGACAGTTGGCAGACTAAGTCAGACTAAGTGATGTGGTATGGGGAAACAGCAGCCGAGGTCTCTTTGACATTCAATGAAGACAAGGACGTATGTTGTATTGAACAGAAGGATGGGTGACAGGAATTCGCATGTTGCACTCGGGTAGTAAACAACGGGCAAGGCACTCTGAATCAAATTCGGACAAATGTAATAGAAATAAGCGAATCAAGGAAGATCACGTCAGAGCGACAGCAAACGCATAAGCTATGGCAGCTTCTGAATATTAACTGTTGCTGAAACTGTTCTGCCTTTCGTTATTGTGTCAACGTTTTCCTTTGGTTCAGAAGATATGAATCTTCGTCTTCCGTAGCTCCTGACGACGGAGGAGAAGCGACGAGGATCTTATAACTTGACTTGGAAGAACATTGAAAACAAAAGAAGCACATAGAATTGGTTTTCGAAACATCCATAGCTCGCGAAGGCCGAGGACCATAGAAAAATGCGATGACGACGAATAGGAATCGGCCACTATTTGCAAAGCTGCTACAGCGAGAACGAAGAGCCCAGAAGGGACACCTAAGTAAACGCCCACGATCAGAGAAAGGCCGAGGACAGAATGACGTGATGCGCGGTCATCCGAGAATCTGTGTTTGAGTGAACAGAAAGTGACGAGATCTACCGTTGCATTACTCATGTCATGAATTATGAAGTCGTGTAAGGGTCGGACAGAAACAATTCCTGCTTGACAAAAGCGTTAATTAAGCGATCTATTGAGACAACATAAAGGGCGTCGCTGTCAATACTGCGCATAGCGCAACGAACGCTAGACCATTTTACAATCACAGCTACCCGAGCTAGAACAGATCCGTGGCGACCCAGCGCATCGAACAAGATATTGAGCGACTCCGAGGAGAGTTCCCAGGTGCATGTGCATATTCATGCCAGGTCCGCGGCATTGAGGAGGAGGGTATCAATGCTCTTTTGGTCCTAGCAATGAGGCGATGCGTCGAGTAACTGCAAAAATGGTGGAATTGAGGTGAGTAAGACGGTCTAGCGTTTGAGGAAAGCCGTTGCCATTCCGAGGAGGTGGATGTCACCATCCTACGAAAAAGTTTGCTTCCCCGCCGACAATCGGTCACGTTATGGTTTGCCCTCAGTGCCCACGCCACGCCATGTCCGACTCGACACGACCTCACCGCGCATCGCTTGCTGTCTACCTCTCCTCACCAACAGTCTCGGTCTCTCTTCCCTCTCTCCCTTCCACCGACCTCCAACATGCCCTCAACGCCCAGAAATACACCCCAGGCAATAACGATGTCCTTGAATTCTTAGGTGACCGCGTTGTCAACCTCGCCTGTGCGCTCATGGCATCAAAATTCAGTCATAGTCCCGATCAACAAACGCTTTTTGCCCGAAAACTCAGTAACAACGATACCCTTGGTCGCATCGCACACCAACTGAGGTTACCACAGCACACAAGTGTTCGCCTTGACTCTGCAGATCGGCGTGCAGCCGATGCATGGTCAAGGAGTCGATCGGGTTCACCACCAAAGCTATTTGCGGATCTATTTGAATCCTATATGGGTGCACTTTTCTTACGACACGGATGGCATTACTCCCATGCATGGCTGAAGAAGGTCTATGAGCCAATCGTGGCTGCCGCTGATCGAGATGCGTTCTCAACTACTGAAGTTGCTCCTTCGTTATGGCATGTACCCGACGCGCAGCCATGGCCTCAGCAGACACAGTGGGCTTTTGAGGATTTTATAGACGAGCGCAAGGCCGAGATGCAAGAAGCTATAAAGGCGGTAATACAGTCGCTCCCTAGACCTGAAGTGTCATCGGGGAGGAAGGAAGTAGGAATGCAGCTACTCAAACTTTGGATATGCGAACTTGCTTTTAGAGTCTATCCCGAGATGCATAGCGCTCGTGACCGTGGTGCACATTTCCTCTCGTGTATCACGAGAGCTCTTATGTCGGATGACACGCTCGGCCACCTCGGACTTCGGTTGTCGTTGTCCTCATATCTGCCTCCCTCAGATCCAGACTTCCTTGTAGCTTATCCTCTATTTGGCTCGAATCAGGAAAAGGATGTTATAGAGGACCTCGATCGTGCTAAACCCAAGGTCGCGGGTATCCTCAAGGCTCTTACTGGAGCTTTCTACTTGCGCCATCCCACGCGAGCACGAAAATGGGGGCACAAGTGGCTTAAGCCGCTTGTGTGCTGGACTATGAATACACTTTTGCGTATAGACAGGCGAGTATCGCGTTTCTACGCTAGTCTGTCCACTGATGCCATTTTTTTTCTTCCTACACGCACCCATGTGTATTTTTGTCCGTTTTGTCCCTTTATCACTTTCATATGAATACTCCAGACATCGCCCAATCATCGGTCGGTCCCTTCCTGCTTCACCCGAGCCAACAGTTCCAGCCAAAGACAAAACAAGTAAATCCGCCACCGCTGTTGAAGATCTCCTCAGCACCTTCGACCACCTCGCCATCGACTCCGACCCAAAGCCCAAGACTCATAAAAAATCATCTTCAAATACATCGAACGAAACACAGAAGACCATAATCCGGGCTAAGAAATACATCATTAAGGTTGATGCACCATGGCTCTTTAGCTATAGGAGCGTGGACGATCACGTCAAGGACGGGACGAATATCCAACTCAATCTTGACATTGAATTGGATCCATACAAGCTTCTCGACGAAGGTGGCACGTTCCCTGCCCAAGTGTCTGACAAGGACAAGAATGAGGACGGCATCAAAGACAATTTGTCGGATGTGAAGTCTCCGGAGGATTCCAGCACGAGGGGAACAACAGACCCATCAGATGGAGACTCAGATGGTTCGCAAGATATGGAGTTTTCGTCGTCGTCTAGCGGAACCGAATCAGACATGGAATTCTCGTCTGAGGAAGAGGACGTAGGTGAAACCCGGGAGGATACAGAGGGGAAGAAATACGAGAACAATGAGACTAAGGAAGAAGATGATCTGGCGGAAGCTTTGGAACGTCTAAAAATTAATCTGTTTAAGACTGGACCGGAAAAGAGCGTTAGGGATTTTACGACACCGGTACATGTGCATTCCGAAGGCTCGAGTTCTTCGTCTTCCGAACTTCCTGGGTCGCCTAAGCTATCAGAATCACTGAACGTTTGCAAGGAAGAAGAGAAATCCGATGTAAAGCGAAAACCAACCACAGAAGACGAACTCGAAGATATGGAGTTTTCCTCCTCAGATGAGTCAGTTGTGGAGGATCATGGTGAGAAGGACATGGAATTCTCCTCAGACGAGGACAAGAAACAGAGTGACACTCGGAACAAGGTCACGAAAGACAGGGTGACGCAAAGCAGGGCTCAAACCACGACGTCTCCACGAAAATCGAAAGAGAGGCACAACAGGGAAGAAGACGGCCCGAAAAGATGCTTGGAACATCCCAAGATCCATTCAAGTATGCCTGGTAAGTACGGAACCGGGTAATGTGGTTGCAATGATGCCTGCGACTCATTCCGGAAGTTCAGTCTCTTCACATTGCAAACTGCTTAGATTATCAAAAGCATCAAAATCTGTCAAGAAAGAGAAGAGTAATGCAGAGCTAACCGTCAAGGAGGAGGATGGGGTCAAAGATATGGAGTTTTCTTCATCAGGGGAGTCAGTTGCGGAGGATGGTGGTGAGACGGACATGGAGTTCTCTGATGAGGACAAGGAAACAGAGAGACGCCTCGAACCAAGCGGCGAAGGTAGAAGCATCGATAAGATGCCTTTGCCGAAGTCCAAGGCAGAATATACCAAGGATGTGCCGACTCCTTCCTCAAAGGTTCTGATTTGAAAACACTTTGAAGCTTAAGAAGTTACGGGTGCCTACGTCACCGCTCTCACTGGATACTATTGGAAATGTAAGAATTAGGTAGGATGTTCAGACAAACAATGTGGGTCGATTTCAACAATGAAGGCGTCACTGCCAAAACCTTTGATTCACCATTTTCTGAGATAGCGCTGTGAGCTCAGTGATAGCTCAGAACATAATGGTACTTGTAAGTACACTGAACATATTCACCGCTCCACAATGAAGGTTGAAGCGATGATTTAATTCCTTGACTTTCAGTGTGCTCGACAAGTTTCAGAACATAAGTTGAATAACTGTAAGGTAAAAATGTATCGTCGTAATGTTGATGTAATGTCGTCGGCGAGATTTGTTACAAGTAGTTTGTGGAACGAAACTACACACACAACACAGTACTCGTCATGAATGTCTCAAAATAAGCTAACAACCTGGCCTGGCCTGTGATGGAAATTACACTTCTGCGGCTCGAGAGTTGACAATTAGTACTCACGAGTCACTTAGAGTCGCTCGATGTGCTAGTAGATGTAAAAATGCTCTACAGTGGAATCTGTAGCTTCAGTGTCTGTGCGTTTGATAGCATGCTTGGTGGCAGCCCCAGCATCGTCCACGATAACACCACTGGTCACCTTGGTGCATGGAGTAAGTCGCGAAATGTACAGAAGGAGGCGCAAGGGAGGCATTTATTTCATACCTTGTTACTCGTTGGAGCAGCAATAGCTAGGGAAGCCACAAGGGTGAAGAAGAGAATGATAGTCTTCATTGAAACTAGTTCGTGGAGTCTGAGATGCTCGATGCTCAAGGGATACGTTATATATACTATGTAGGCAAGAATGATTTCATATTTGAAAGACTTCTTTCTATCCACGACTCGGAGTTATTGACTTTTCTGTTCTGTTATATGGTTCTTGCCACTCAGGAGGCAAAGAAGAAGAATGTGGAACATCAAGAACGTCTGGAAGAAGGAAGGAACGATCTTGAAATTCTTCTGCCAATGAATTTTTGCTTCTGAACGTACGCTCATTTTTTCTTGGCAACTTCGAGGAATGTTTGTTACCAGCTATAAAGTACTATAGTAATTGAGAGTCACTGACCTAAGTATCCGTACTTACGCCCTGAAAACAGGGAACCTCTTTCTGGTCATGGCTGGGATGGAAAATATCAGCTATGAGCCTCTTAATGATTCTGCATTAGACGTGAACAGAGAATTCGATACTATTCCTTATCCAAGGAGCATATTCACCAAGACGATCACGATCCCTCTTTGGCTTGTAGCTACCAGCCTTAGCCTCCTGCAAATCATCATCATCATCATATTCTTTGGGGATATCGGTATTCGCAGATGCACCTACCCCAATGCGCAAATCCTTCATTGTACGCATTGATACTAACGATAGAAACAAAGACTATCACTCTGACTTCCGACAATTATAGCACCAGCCCAAGATGCAGTTGAATACAAAATTGTCAAATTCTTCAGCGGCCTTGACCCGGGAGAAAAACCCGACATCTACAGCAGGCCTCCGTCACCCGAGGTGGACTCCGCTTGGCTTGATCTTTATGACTGTCAATCATTTGCTTTTCCGATAAGGTCAGAGATACTGATCAAGCGCATTTGTTCCTTCCTACAGTTGGTATCTCGCAAATCTCCAAAGAGCAGGCCATGAAACTAGCAAACGCAACGCTGTTCATAGCCTCACACACCGACGATCGTTCCGGCTATATTGTCGGTATCGACGTTTTCCACCAATTGCACTGTTTGGTACGAAAGCAATTCTTTGGCGTTGACATCTATTCTGATTGAATGACGTGAAAGAACACAATCAGGAAAGCCTTGCATCCCGGTATGTTTGCTCTACATCCTAAATCCTGACAGAATTGACAGCAACGCATTACAGGATATTACCCTATTGACACTGTTGATTACGATTTTAAGGCTCGTGAGCACCACCTGGCGCACTGTGTCAATTCACTACGCCAGTCGCTCCAGTGTAGCGCCGATATCAGCACTGTTGTTTGGCAGAAGCGTAAGAATGCGCATGGTGGAGAGCCGCGGTTCGACGTGGTGCACAGTTGTAGAGACTTCGAGAAGATACGGCAGTGGGCCTTAGACCATCGAGCTCCGGCATTCACTATCAATGATCTTTAGTACATGTTGTCCAAGCATAATACACAGCCAGACTGCAAGAGGCTGATGCTCAGTGGATTATGATTGCTCACATTAGAATTACAGACTACTTGGCAGAAAAGCAGGGAAATACTACGACCTCGGGGTTAAGTCGATGATCGGGAGCCTGGTAGTATCACGGAGAGCTTCTTGAACCAAGTTTATCTTCTCGGCTGCAGTACGACTCTCAATCGTCTGTGGATCCTCGACTTCCATGACAGTGTCAACCCAAGCAAGAGCCCACGCCCCATTGCCGGTTTTTGTTCCACCCAACACGGCTCTCTTCTCACCTGAATCCGGCAGGAGCTCCCAGCGACTCTGTGTGCACTGTGTATCGTCCCGGTCTGTGGATTGCTGTGAGCATCGCTTGACGGGGACTATTAGGAGGACATACAGAACACCAAGCCAGTATGTGGTTCGTAAATCCCAAGCGGCGGCTCTTCCGCCACGACAGCAGCTCGTCGACGCTTCGCATTATCTTTCGTCTTGGAAGCCGCCCGACTCTCTGCAAGAACTCGATCATCGTCCTCCTCTTCCTCTTCATCTTCCTCGCCTTCCTCATCATGCTCTGCGAGCTTCCGCTTCATGCGATTTTCCTGGTCACCAACCGTACTCGGCTGTTCTTCCACAGCACCGGGCACCGGCAGCTCCTCTATACCTCCACCAATCTTCAGCCCTTCCTTCCTCCACTTAGCCCACTCCTCTCCAGCCTCCAAAACACGCTGTGCCATCATAAACATCCAATTCTCCTCATCTACACCATCGCGCGACAAAATACTCTTCCTTACGGCGTTCAGTGGACCATCGCTATATGGACCCCATCCGCTGCTCCCAAATATCGTCGTTGGGCCACCAGCGCGATATATTCCGCCACCAGCGCGATCACCTTTGCCTGCAGCAGCGCCAGTAGAGGCGACAGCTAGGGATGAAACCTCGTTACTGTGGCTCGGGGCGTTTGGGTCAGGAAGCTCTCCAACGGGATCGCCAGGTTTGAGGCCAAGTGCTGCGATATCTTCTGTGACTTTTTCCTCGTAGTAGTCGTCGAACACCCATCTGCCATCTAATATAGATAGGATTCGCGAGAATGTTTGTCAATGAGATAGAACTTCGTACCAATAACCATCTTGCTCCCATGGAGCTTGAAGGCGCTCCGCGCGGTGATGAGGGTGACACTCCGCGTGCGTAAATGTGAGCCTAGTTTCCCTTGTGAGATAAGATAGTCTTTTTCCGGTTGAGTGGCATTCAACTTGAACGCGAGTGGATTACGTCGGAAATAGTACAATGAATCACGAAAGCCGGAAGTTCGAGCAGCGTCGATAGCGAGCATGTACTGGCGCGTGGGATGTCTGTTGGGGAGGATGAAAGTAGCAGCTTTGAACTTTCGACCTACACCATACGGGTTTTAGTAAGAGCAGACAAGGATAGTAATAGACGACGCGTACCACCCAAAAGGACGCCAGAGGGATCAATTTTCTCGTTTCCTTTGGGATCCTCGTCGGTGACAAACTCGTCGCCGTCGATGATATAGACTTTTCCCTGTATTTTGCGGAAAGGCTTCCCACCTCCTAAGGGCTCTTCCTTCACGATCTCCTCTGCCTCTGCCTCTACATCTGCTTCTGCATCCCCAGCTTCAGAGTCGGCGGCCTCTGCCTCTGCCTCTACTTCAGCACCATCTCCCTCCTCATCGCCTCTTTTCGGTAATCGTATCGTCAAACCACCCTTTCCTCTTGGTCTTCCTCGTGCCTTGCCTCGTCCACGCGCTTTTGGAGTACCAGAGGCAGCGGCTGTACTTTTTCCACGACCTTGGCCACGCGGACGCCCTCTTGGTCTTGGAGTTCCAACACGACTACCTGTACCTTCCTCGTCGCCGGTCTGTACATCCGCGGGGTCCACGTCCATCGCGTATTCATCTACGTCTTCATCGTTCTCTGGCGGGGGCGGGGGCGGGGCTATCAAACGCGACGAAGTTCCTGGAATGGTGACGGTAGGAACGGGAGTTGGCTGAGGTGGTGGTGGCTGAGGCATCCGTGGTTTGATCACGATTTTGGGTACTTCCGACGATTTCATGGAGACTTGAAAGAAGTGTCGTGGTGTAACGGCAGAGTCGGTGACCGCGCCGTCACAATGGTTCAGAGTCTCCACACAAACGGAACTGGTGTAAGTCCTGT
>JAGGAP010000482.1:0-22403 GCA_017657235.1 Termitomyces sp. T73sscA
CCCCTGATCTTAACCCTATTGAACACCTCTGGGAGTACCTCAAGGAGCAGCTTAGGCAGTATGAAACACCTCCTCATGGTGTGCATGAATTGTGGGAGAGGGTTGCAAAGGAGTGGGATGGAATACCAGCAGAAGTATGCCAAAGACTGATAGAAAGCATGCCTAGAAGGATTCAAGCAGTTATCAAGGCAAATGGAGGACATACAAAGTACTAAATACCAAAATTAGAGATGCTCAAAAGACTGTCCCAATGAGTGAATATTTTAAAATGGCCATTACTCCATCAGTTTTGATACAAATTACATGAGCTGAGATGCAATTTGTAGCTGCAATGCCATAGTATTTTACATGATTTAACCAGAATTTTGAATACTTCCAATCTTTCATGCCAATGTCATCTTTCAAAAAGTATAAAACATTGGGACAGTTTTTTGAGCCACTGTAAGCGACTTTATTGATATCTACCTGTTAATAATATTGTAAGATATAGACTAGGTAGACCAAGTTAGTATATAAGTTGGAGTCATGTAATAAGAGTAATACACACCTCAGAAGCATCCACAGATAGTGGTAAGCAACTGAGGTGTGGAGGTACAAAAATTGATTATTTGTAAGAAAATTGAGGTCATAGTAGCGAGGTGCAGGTGTAGAATTTCATATTAACAATGGTCAACAACAGCTGCACTGATTGCTTGGAAGTTCAGTCCATAGACTGAAAGGGTCCAATTGGGAAGGGGAGAATTGTATGTTACATTTATCAGAGTAGTGGAATAATCAAAGACATTTATCTATTGTTTGACACCTTCTGCAAAGTTGTTATAGTTGAGAGTCGTATTGCTATGAGAAATTGAGTCAATATTTTGCGAACTATGCTGTAGGCGCTTACAGTGTTTCCTGCCAGATTTGCATCTTTGGGCATGTACTGCTGTACCCGCTTTAAACGAGGTCACCTAAAGAAGGTTCAACTAAGCAAACCAACGCAGAGTGCAAGGTCGAGCTCATGCTCATCAACATCAGGAAGAGGAACCCACAAAGTCCTTCTCTCCATTGTCCGGGGCACACAGAGGCACGAATCAAACTTGCGCTCGTCAACATCAGAAAGGAGACACATGAGGAGGGGAGATGTACAGCGTCAATGTGCACAATCACTTGTGCATGCCTGCTGGCACTAGGGCAGCATGGCGGTGCAATCTGAGCCTCTAGCATGAAAAGGTCTATAGAGCAGTTCTGCAAGGGCATGGGTGAGTGATTCCACAAAGACAGTGCAGAGGGCTTGAGGAGAGTATCAAGCATGGATGGCTGTCAGGCTGTGGGGTCGTCTGGGACAGCAGTGGTAGATGAGGGTGGTGGAGTTGTCTGGATCAGAGTTGCCAATGAGAAGGTCCTCAACATCATCCAGTCGTCTTGGGCATCGTCAGAGTGGTTTCACCATGTGAAGTGAAGGTTGCTCAGGAAATGATGCATGTGGTGACAACATGGCATGACATGTCAGTAATGAAGAGATGGCAGGGAGGAGTTTTGTGGCTGTAAACGGATGGTCAGTGCAGAAGTGTCTGGTAGGTAAACACCTGTGCTCTTGTAATGTCCTCTCATTAACACATGATGGGCTTGGGTGCGTTGATGAGAGTTTGTTGAAGCATTTTGACAATGTCAAGCGTGTTGGTGCTGTTAGGTATTTTGGTCAGTAAGAGAAGTGTTATTCTCACTTGAATGCATTTGCGCCAGACTACCACATTCTTCCCAGCTCAATGCGAACCTTGTAGATGTCCTCCCAGCTCCAGGATGTTGGCACCCTTCATCTGAGTGGGCCTGCTCTCCGTATTTTCAGGGCTGAGGTTTAGGAATGCACTACTGGAGGACTTGGTGTCCTTACAACCCTGTTCTTGAACACAAGGTGGTTGGTACCCATGGCATTGACAGCACACCAGCAAGACTGAGGCCTTATGTGGGGGACTAGGCAAGCTGGTCGCAATGGTGACAGAGTTGTGGCACTGAGGATGCTAGCATGGGCATAACTGCAGCGGCAGTGGAGAGACTGCTGGTGTTGGTATTGATGATCGTTGAGGTCCTCAGGCATCCACAGAGCAGCAAGCTCAGGGTTGTTGTATGGGGTAGAGGCAACTCACTGTCTGCAGAGCCAAACTCTGGTCACATGCTAATGTATGTGGGGATATATGTACTGCAAGGATCCCTATGCTCTTTTGACTGCTGATGCGAATTTCATTAGCAACTTGTGAATTAAAGCTCAATAATATAATAATGTTATAAGCTTTTGATTTAGCTACTATCAAATCCTGAGATTGAGGTTTCAAGCTGCACGCGATGCACACCTTTTTAAGTAGTGAAATGTAACAGTTTGTTTGGATTTTAGAAATAGCTTAAATTCACACTGAGTTGAATTAATAAAACTGATTTTCTATTTCCAATGCAACTACTAGATCCCCCTGAAGACAATCACAAGCTCTTTGGCCTAAGAGGTCCGCTCCCTGGGGACTCCAAGCCGTGGCAAGCTGATTGCTTGGCCGAGTTCCCCCAATTCTTCCTCCTTTTATACTCCTTCTTGCGCGCACGGACCAATCATTGGTTGTGCATGATCATCTGGCTATGTCGTACCCGACGTGCCTGTTGTGTGCTTGGCGCAGTCTTGACGTGTTCTGCCCAATGGTTTAGCTGCGTTTCCTGGCTAATCGTTTTCCTCATGATTCCCGGCCTCCCACCTTTCCATTCTGTCTTCTTCACGCGCTTGGGTGGCCTACACGGGTGTTCGTGGGTTTTGCGGTGCGTGGGTTGCTTTTGCAGGTTGAGGGAGACGTGTCGTTGCAGTTGTGGGGAACAGGAAACACAAATTGTCAAAGGTTTGATGTGTTGATCACAGATCATTTATCCGTGATCGTCATCTTGGCGCTGTACAGCCATGATCACACATCAGCTCGGCTAAACGCCCCTGATGATGTTTGTGCTGCTTTTTGATCCCTCAATGTGGCTGCTAGCAGTCATCGTACTGGTGTGCTGGGTGTTCCATGAGCATGCTCTTTTCTGAGGTATGTTCCTTTTGTCTACAGTTTTCAACTCCGCTTACAGTTTTCAGCGTTTTTATGGTATATTGGGAATGCTACTACCTCCGTCGGTCTCAGGTTTGAGACCGGCATAACAGTAATATATTTATAATCTTAACATCAGACAACCTGAAGGACCATCTTCTAGAGTTCTACCACTACACCCCTCTACAACTGTCAGCCCAGTTTATCATTCAAAAGAGAGAAGGAGAAAAGGAAGTAGACATACCCGACAAAACGAGCTCAAACTCCCTGTTGGCACCCACAATATCACCTCGGCACGCTATGTAGAACGCGTCCATATTCGTAAAGTGTAATGACTCTAATAAGGATGAGTTATGTATTACTCACTCGTATTAATAATCAAATAGAGATACAGAGGCAGAAACTTGAAGTACGACATGCCTGAGCCTTCGGATTGAAGACCCCCATGGAAACCGCCTTCCGAGCCCGAGTCGCAATTCAAACGAGGGTGGAATAACAGTGCACTCGAGAGCTGAGGTAAAATGTGAGGTGCATCGTGCGTCGTCCATCAGCATCAGCATGACAACACAAGCTGACGCATACGATTTGTCCTGGCCATGCCGCAGCTTCCAGGCCTGTCACAGCGCAGATCGCCATTCAAGCTCAAGTTGCCCAGAGCAGAGACGAGGCCAAGCCACCGAGCCGCGCTTCCAGTCCATGTTCACGCAACTGCATCCTGCGCTGCACGAGTCAGAGATGCTATTTATGCTGACGCTGCTGGCAAAACTCCGGGAGGCAGCGGATATAGTATCAGGTGTCTGCAGCTGTTGATGTGCACATGAAGAGAGTCGTGCCCGGCATGCTGATGGAGTACGTGGTGCAGGCGCCGGTGGAGAACCTGGTTGTTTGCTGTGTGCATGGTTGGGCCAGAAGAAGTCGCATTCTGCAGTCGGACACGTTTTCCACTCGGCGTGAATTTAGTAGATAGAATAATGAAATGATGATTTGATCTAATCAGAATCGTGATGTTGTCGCGACCAAAGAAACAAGGTTGCGCTCCAGTTTGACCTCTGTCATTGTGTCTCCCGTAAAAATTCATCGCTAGACTTACACCCATGCATTTCCCCTATCTCAGCTCCACCAGGTCTATTGCCAAAGCTTCATGATGTTCTCCATCCCACTTAATGGATGTGTAGTGCCCTCGTGTGGACATCTGTTTAGGTACCAACGGATCAGAGGGAATTGTCATCTTAGTCATTGATACTCTCTGTCCAATCCTGATCCTATGCATTGAAGAGCAAAGCAAGCACGTGCGGGATACCACACAAGGTTGGGAGAGAGTACAAGCTGTGTGTAATACATCTACATGCATGCTGATTTTGTTGAAAGCATATGGATCATAAGAGGTATGATGACTCCATAAATATCTAATGTATAATTCAGTATGGCTGTGTTGTATGCC
Source organism: Termitomyces sp. T73sscA (assembly GCA_017657235.1). Classification (NCBI taxonomy): domain Eukaryota; kingdom Fungi; phylum Basidiomycota; class Agaricomycetes; order Agaricales; family Lyophyllaceae; genus Termitomyces; species Termitomyces sp. T73sscA. The sequence goes on from JAGGAP010000482.1 coordinate 4,483, forward strand.
ATGGCTCTGCTGTACCCTGATATGCTAGGGTCATCAGAGACGAGTACAGAGCAAGAAAATATCATAGACATCTGGATCAGACATTCATTCCAGAAAATCACAACAGATTGTCGTGTAGTTCATTCAACAACCCTTGATATGGATCTTTGTCATGTTGATTGATTCAAAATCTGATATAAGCCTGGTCTTGGTCCAGACAGAGCGAAAGTTACCCTCCTAACATCTACCACCATCTCAGATGGTGTACATAGTCTAGCACCTGCCAGCGCTAATTATGACTCCAGAAGAACGGCAAATGATCCAAGCTATTGGACAGGCCCAACTTGGAAATTTGACTGATACTACACCAGCCATATTGCTCCTCTATGATCAATCTATGGCCTACTTCTTTCCAATTGAATACCAGATACTGACTTCTCCACAGGTTTCTTGATGCCAATTACAATTATTGTTGCATACCAGTATGATATATTTTGAGAAGAGCACATACATTCAACCCTCATCATGTCGAACAGGCATCCAGCCCAAACTTGGCGCTCAAAATGTCAACTAGCAGCCGTCTGGTTTGGTATTGTTGCATTCAGTGGAAATTTGGTGACAAAATTTGGGCCATCTATTGCTATATATCAAATTTTCCAAGGCAACATTACACTTCTTTCTCAATGCATTGATAATGTAAATGATACTCTTGGAACTTTTCGTGAAGCTAACGATTGGTTTATTATAATTCCTGTGCATCTACATGAAAACAAATTCACCTATCTGGAGCTGAACTGGCTTAGCCTGTCATCAATGATGCCTTTATTATATGGCGTGCATGGGTTATCTTCCAAAGACAACGTTGGGCACTGTGTCTTTCCATAATGTTATGCTTCTGTACTTTTGGTGTGTAACATCTACAATGTATATTCTGTACAAGCTGAGAGTATATACAGCTGTCACACTCATATCCTTGTCGATTTTTTCAGACTCTCATGTCTTTTTAACAGCTACTGAAACTAACAATATAACTTTTAGTGTTCTGAATAGCACAACTATCATTCTATCATTCTTGACCAACTCTGTTGCAACATCCTTTATTTGTTGGACATTATGGTATGCTTTTTGCTTGAACTCTTAGATGATTGCTTTGAATTGATGCTGCAGTAACAGGAAACATATAAAATTCTTACAAATCAACATTATTAGTCAAGAGCACCAATCATTCAAATTGTGGCACATTCTATATCTCTTGACTGATGCAGGAGCTCTCTATGCCATTCTCCAGGTGTGTTTAGGAGAATAATCTGTTTATAATGGAATTGATAATTGAAACTGCAGCTTCTGAATATTGTGATGTCTTTTGTAATAAATCCCAATGAATATGCTGCAAACATTGCCTATTCTGTGATTGTTAATATCTATTATTCTATCTCAGTATGTATCATCTTTCTTAATCTTGAAAAGCCTGTCTATCCAGCATTGACAATTGCCCTCATCAATGGGCCATTTTCAATTGCACATATACATGAGACTGTGCAACCACTCCAAATGTCTTCACTAGGTGTCTGATTGAATGCAATTCCATGGAACACCGACCTCTACTAACTTGAAGCCTATGTTTCTTCTTCTACATTGACTTTGTCACTCTATTGATTATCTTGACATCTTGCCTGAATATTTATTTTGTAGTCTCATGTTTGTTAGAATATAAAATCCTATGTAGCACAATTATAAGTAAATACTTCAGTTGTGACTGTATTATGTGGAAACCTATGTGGCTTAATTTTAAGTGAAATCAAGCCAACTATGGAGGATATTTGTAGGCATCTAAGTAGCTGTAGCAGTAGGATGAATAAAGTGAATCAGGATGGTAGAAGGGAATTTTCTCAGGTCAGCTTGCCCACCAATGAAGAGAAAGGGGCCAAACTCAAGCCATTGCTGGGAGTGGCAGTTCCATGGCATTAAACTTTTTGTGTTCTTTTGAATGGTATTGGTAGAATTCCTAGAGCATCCTCTAAAGCACTCTCTCATATGTGGTGAAACCACAGATGGAAAGGAACAATGGAAATTAGATAGAAGTTGGGATGGAAAGCAGCAATTAAACAAGGGATGGATTTGCCAGATTTTGTATACATCATTAGTTTCTAGAGGATGTTCACAGTAAAGACAAATGTGTTTTCAGAATGATTCTGTCCACACAGTTCTCTCTTGGTGAGATAGAGTACTCAGAGAATAGTCCATCTCTTTCCATCAAGTGGAAACATTGATTGGGGTTACTTACTGTCAGTCAATTTTCCATCAACAATAAAAGGCTTCTGAAAGGACAATTTCTCTGTTTCCATCTAGCAGAATCACTGATTATGACTTTTCTGTCCATGATTTTTTGTCATGATTTCCATCAATGAATTCTATCAATCAATCACAAGTGTTGTAGCAACATCAGACAGTTGTCAAATTATACTGTGGTCTAATAGTAGTATGTTAATATAGGAATATATCAATAATTATATTATAGAATCTGAAATACATTGCAGAATGTATTTTAACTACCTTCACAGATAATTTAGTGTAAAGTATACACCACCTATTTTGGCATTTGACACATCATCTGTCACATGCTATTACATTTAAGTCTATTTTTGTGAATATTTACAGTAGAAGAAACCATATATCAATGCCATTTGAAGGGTGTTATATATGTACTATGGGAATGAGCACTTTAACATCAGGTTTGTGGACTACAGCAATGAGGTTTGGTTCCATGATGACATTTCAACAGGTGCCAAAATGTACAGGGAGTATAACTCCATATCTGATGTTGACCTGTTCAAGAAGTATACAAAGGGGGCAACTATTGCAATATATACCAGAGATGACAACATCATCATATAAAGAGTATACAAAGAAAGATCACAGGCTTGCTGATTATAGATGGCTTTATACTCTCCTCACCCCCTAGATCTCAGACTTGCCATGTTATGCAATGGCCCATACCTTGCATGTACTACATTGACAGTAGACCTATAATAGTCTGATTCTGTGTAGTTTGACACCTAAGCTAACAATTGTAATACAACCATTACAGTCTGTCTACATTAATGTATGTATATCATGTTAGATACAATATATCTCAGTGTATCACAACAACTATTCATGAATCCCTTCTAGATGCATTATATATATCTAACTACAAGTTAGCTAGATATGAAGTAGGTCAGGATCTGAGACATACCTCAGCCTTGTATCACAACAACTGTGATATTCCTAAATTCCACTTCCAATCTATATGTTATAACTGTATAGCCTACTTCAGCATCCACCATGTGTTCTTGGTATGTACTGCAAGCTTTGTGCCAAGTTTATCAGTCTATGGTGCAGGAATGCACTGATTTATTTTACCTAGAGCCACTGAAGTGGCCCTGTCTCTGGTGTTTTTCAACAGAGAGAACAAGAATAAAGTCATCTGGCAATTAAGTCACTTTAGATTTGTTTGATCATTTATAAAACAATATATTGATGTCAGATAGCAATGGCAAAGATGGGCTCATAGAAGCTACTTGGGGGGGGACAGCGTTTTGCACTGATGATCTGCCACCCTGTGCTTCTCAAAAGAGTGTCTAGCTGCCCAATTGTTCTCTCTTGGGCGTTCACCCACATCATCAACTGTACAATCCGTAACATTACATGCAGGAAAGCAACACTCAGATCACGTACTGCAATATCAAGAAGGTATGGCATTAAATTCGCTGCGCCATAATTGGGCAAGAGAGGTGCTGGTGCTTCCTTGTAACCAGAGTTCAAGCCTGATCCAGTTGTAGGATCATGGCATGCATAGGGAATGATGCTGTCAACCAAGATCAGTTTTGTCTTAACCGTTGCGGCAGCACGAAGTTCCTTGAGAATACGAGCACAGTAGGAGTCCGACCAGCCATGTAAAATCTGCTTGAGGATGAAGACGGAAGCGTCCTTCACGGGCTGGGGATTGAAAAAGTTGTGGGCTGTGAAATAATCCGTCAGGATTCAACCTAGAGATAGCATACCCGATACATACGTGTAAAAGAAAGCCTGCCTGTATCCAGAATTTCAAAGCATTCCTTGCTCAAATACTGGAGGTGCCGTGAGATCAATACTCCCACACCAAAGAGAGAAATGACGACGTACGTCTGTTGCTTCCACACATACCATTGGGAAATCCTGTACGACAAATTTGAGATGATCATTCTTTTGAGCAACCGTAAATGAAGATGTCCCAATTCCTCCTCCGACATCAACAACAATCGAACCCTGAGGAAGGGCTTTCCAGTCAAGCACTAATACCTCAATATCAGGTCGAATAAATCCATACTTATTTTCAGCAAGGACGGACCATCATTCAAGAGATCAGAAGGTTGCAGTTGTGCCATACCATGCATGGCAATGGCAAACCGGCGACGACGGTATTTCTGTTCATCCGTCTCATACCAAGACCAGAGGGGACTGTCGACATTAAAGGCACGATTGAAGGGGGCGTGATTTGGTTCATTGGAGTACCCTGTAACGGGGTCCTTCATGTTTTCAAGGATTTGGGACGAAAATTTGGCACCATCGCCAACGCTGAGATTTGTTTAGGATGCCCGAATAATCAGAGAAGAGAACTCACAGGTGCTCCAAAAGAGCGACAAGACCCAATGTTCCTTCATGTTTATCTTCTGGGCTTGGGCAGGTGTGACAAACTTGACTTAACGTGGAATGAAAACACATACTTCTCGAGAATTTGTGCGACAGATTTTCCGCTGTCTAAGACAGCAGATATCCTCGTGTTCGTAAAGACATCAGGGGTGATCTCTCTATAGCAATGATCTAGTGCTAACATACGAAGTAATCTACCTGGATAGTGGAAGTGGGTTGTCGAATCGAGTGCCTGGCAGTAGGAAGGACTCACCGAGTTTGTTGCCATCGACATTGCATATCTTTGCGATATTATCAACGTGCATTCCCTGTCGATGGACGCGTTATGCACAATAGATATGAAGACGACAAAGGCCAAAAGTATATAGCGCACCTGTGGCCCCGCTTCACGCAAGATTTCTGTCACATTAAGCTCCAACGCGGTGCGTAGCGCAGCACTCTTCAAGTGCTATGTTCAATATCAGACACTTGAAATCCTATTATCGAGAAGTTTGAAGACACACCCCGGACACGATGTTGATCAGCGACGTATGAGGGGGGAGAACACGTGCTGCAAGCTGCAGTGCAGAGGCAGCGATGACATTTGTCGCATCAATGACGGCCTGGCTCGCTCGAAATTCTTCCGATTGTGGTGTCAATGGTTGGTATGGATCGGGAAAGGGTGTATTGCAGTCTTCACATGCTTGAAGCAATGTCGATACTGAAGAAGAGATCAAATCCGAGAGCTGTTGGATTTCGGCAGCCATAGGAGAGAGTCAGAGTTTCAGTACGAGACAGAACGTGAAAGGGCTCAAAAGTGGTGTCCACGGAAGACTCGCTACATCTGGCTGGGTCTTTATCCATCCACTCACAAAAAAAAAGGAAATTGCATTGGCAGAACTTAGAAGTTTGTTCCTAAGTAGTCTGGATCTGTCGTCGGAGTGAAAATGTATCCATTGACACGACGGACCTCAGTAATGAGACGGGCGGAAGAAGAGGCAGTCTCGAGTATACCCAAAATCAGCTGAAAACTGTAAGCTGCAAGCGTCGAAACCCGTAGACGCAGAGACATACCTCGAAAAAACCCACCAAAACCAGTAACACACACCACACGACCAGCCCAAAGCAGCGACAAGGCCACGTCGAAGAGCACTACCATCAAATCTAATGGCGGCAGATAGCCGAGAGAACCAGAGTCAACAAAAGCAATTACGGATCTCAAAGCTGAGAGCATCAAACCTTCGTGACTTTGACCATCTCTCAACCCGGCCATTGCTGCAGCGCGTCCCTACCTCCCAGCCAACCACCATAGCCCGTCCCAGCCACACCAACAGACTCACGAGAAACCCGCAGCGGCCAACGAAGCAAGGGAAGGAGGAGTAAGGAGAAGGAGAAGCACCGGGAATAAGGAAGCCGGAATAAAGGCTAAACTTTGGACCAGGACGCGTCGAGACCGCGCCAAGCACACAACGGCACGCCGGGTACAAGTCGGGGCGACGGAATCACGCGTAGGGAAGGTTCAAGATTTTTATTGGACGGTTTAACTTTAATTAAACTAAGAAACTTCAATTTCACCATGAGGATTCAATGCCGCATGGACTCTTGATCCTAAGTTTTCACTGCTCCGCGGAAAAACCCCTTAATCGGGAATTGGGTTCCATTCAGTTAATAATTCGTCTTCTGAGGTAAGCCATACAACCTACGGTAAGCAGACACACAACGCATCGTCTAGAACTTCCTTTGCACTACAGCTACTCAGTGATTCGCAACTCAAAACACCCTTTGACTTCGACCAATCCAACCCACCCCACAACCAACATGGTTCATCAGACACCTCAAATGAAACACACCTTGGGCAAACGGCAAAGAATTTCCTCAAAGATATCCTGTGATCCAGAGTTCCGACTCTAATTATAAGTTGGTTCATCGGTCAGAAGTAACCAGTTGTCGGTAATTTAAACGCTGTTTCCGGTTATATTATTTTACATAACTGTCACGTCTGGTTCCAGGGCCTTCTTCGCTCGTCCATGCTGTAGGAAGTTCTGTGGACATGGTATTACGTACTTGGCGTTGTTGCTTGATTGGATTGGCCGCGACAATCGGGGGTCGCAGCTCAACTTTGAATAAGATAATTTCGCCGTGTGCCACGACGATATTGCTATGGCCTCGACGTTACGCTAATGGGGTCTTGAAGACTCCTACAATGCATAAAGCAAAATAACCAGGTAATCAAATGTTCAGCAAGACTTAGATTAGGAGGCCCGTTTGCTGAATATGGTTGTCGACCTTCCAGTTTTCAATCTGCCGTCATAGATTTCAATGACAATTGCGCGTCAGTTTGATCTCGTCTATGGCAATTGCAATAGTGCCTAACGCCCTCAGCCTACCCGTTCCAATCAACATGCCCTTCATGCCTCATCCCAGCCCCAGTCTATACCACGGCAACAGCCCTTTTACCTGAGGGTGATTCTTCAACTTCTTCAAAGACTTTCTTATCAAGAAGTTGATTATACTTGGCTTCAATAGCTTTTTGCCAGCCATCAGCCTGAGCCAATTTTAAGGCTTCTTTAATGTGGGGACCCTGAACCACAATGAAGGCCATATGACTAGTATGTTATTTTGGTCTTGTTGATACCTAATAGGAATTTGTTTCGTATGCATTGATGGTTCCTGTTTAGGCAAATCCTTCCATTTGGTGCTCTTGCAATGTGCAGGGGGTATGATAGTGTAAGGAGATGCTTAACATCTGCAGAACTCCTTCCACAGAGCTAGCAAGTGCTGGTGACAAGTGGGAGTTGAGCGGGCACAGAGGCAAGCAAGAGTCAGACAAGGGACTAGCAGGGCTTAAGCAAGCGGTTGGACATTGCTAGAGAGCTTACAGTTGGTTCAGTGTGTAGGTCAGAAGAATACTGCTATTGTTTAGCCTGGGGATATTCTATCCACATGCTGTCTATATATACTACATTGGTGGCTGTGCAGTTACTAACACTGCTTAACTAATTGGGCCTCAGTGTGTAATGGAGTATGACTAACAATAATCAATGCTAAGTAAGGTCCATGCATATAACTCATCAAGGCTGACTACTAGAAGACAGAAGGGGATAGGGCAGGCTGAGCAGTCATTCAGATGTGCTAAGAGTGGGCATGTCCTCAGACTAAGCTTGGAGTAGAGTTGGACACAGTCCAGAGACTGGTCCCCTAACAGATAGGAGAAGCCTCATTCAACATAGTAATAGGGGCTGGTGAAGGAGTTGGGTATTGTAAATCCTTGACAGGAGTTGCAAGGTCAGAGTCTACATCTGAAGAGCCTTCATTCACTAATTAGGACTCAATTTCAGATTTGGAGGATGGTTTAGAGATGGATACTTCATCAGGCCTACAAGTTTCAGAATAAATGGCCATATCAATAAAGTTATTGATTTCTTCAGGAGTCAAGGTTGTTAAACCAGGGTCTAAGTGAGCTAATTCACTTAGCATGTCATCCTCATAAAATTCAACATTCCTTTTTTATGAGTTTACCACTCTCTAAATCTTCAAGTTTGTATCCTTTGGTTTCATCTACCCACCAGCCTAACATTCTAACTCAGACAGCACATGACTCCAGCTTTTTTTGTCAGACTACTTCCTTAAGCACATGTGCTCATCCAAGGGAATCAAAAATCCTAATGTGGGACAAATCAGGTTTTTGACCATACCAAGCAGTATAAGGAACCTTCCCTTGGAGAGCTGATGTAGGTGTGATGGATTGGATATACACAGCATATAAAAACGCTTTGCTCCAATAATGTAAATCTATTTTGGTGGCATGTAACATACTGCTGACCATTTCCATTAAGACATCAATAGTTTGTTCTGTGATGCCATTTTGTTGAGGTCAGTATGGATTTGTTGTCTGATGCTGTATTCTATTCAGTTTGCAGAATTCTTGCATCTTTGAATTTACAAATTCATTACCATCATCAGTCCTGAATATTTTGACCAATTTTCTGCCTTTGCATTCAAAATGAGCAATATTATCATGAACTGCTGAATAAACTTCTTCTTTGGTTTGCAAAAGTGAACCAGTTATATAACAACAACTGACTTCAATCATGGCCAGGGCATAACGCTTTCCATCACAGGTGGGTATGCTCATTGGTCCTGTTATGTCCATCACAATAAGTTCATTTTTATCATATTGTGTATTGCTATAGTCTGAAAGAGAAGGGCAGATTGATTTTTCCTCTGCACAACCACTGCACAGCCAATCAAATTTATGTTGACTCCTATTATGAAATTTTGATCAACCATAGATTTAATTGTACATGGGCATATATGGCCCAATTGGTGATGCCATAATCACATAGTGGCCTGACTAGCAATGTAAGCCACATTGTTATTATAGAAGCCCATGGTCATTGTTTCTATTCAATATAGGATGCTGTGAGTTCTAATTAAATTTGCATGCATGAATTCTTAATCATTCCAAGTAAGGCACATGCTATAGGCTAAGCCATTGATGATAGCTCCTGCTCATTGTAGTGAGCCAAGGCTAATCAAGTTTGTTCCAAGAGCAGGAGTGTGGAGAACATCATACAATTGTACATCATTTACTACATTGGATAAACAAGTTCTAAATGCAATTGTTCCTTTTCCAGCAACAGACAAGGTATTCATGCCTCCAACTGAAATGTGTTGGTTATTGACTTGTTGGTAGCTTGTGAAATATGTTTGATCAGCTATCATATGGCATGATGCAGTGCTGCCAAGGAGTAATTTCATAGGCATTTCTCTGTTGGTGGCCATCAAAAGCTTCTCAACTTCTTGTGAAGTATCTTCAGGCACAGACAATGATATATTTGCACTCCCAAAAGATTAAGTCTTGTTCAACTTGGGATACTTTGGACGCCAATGACCTTTTTTGCCACAATTGTGGCAAAAATCATCAGGTTTGGGCTCATGTTTGGGTCAAATATTCTTTTTTGTGCGCTTATTATCTTGCCTACTCCTACTCAAATTATGATCTCCCTTAGAAACAAAAGCCAAAGTTTTATTTGCAGTGGAATCTTTGAGTATAAGTCTGTCATAGACAGATAGTAGTTTAGTTGTGACTATTTCAAGAGTTAAGAATGAGCTTCAAAGCAATAGGTTTTGTTTTATGACCTCCCAGGTTGGGGTTTTAGGCAATGAAAGAAGCATGGCATTCAAGATGGTGTAATTATTAATATTATGACTAGCCTTGATGAAACGGCAATGGATATTCATGTAAAACCCAAGATGATTAGTCAAGGGTGAGTTTCTATCCCATTGTTTTGCATACATCTGCTGGTAATAATAATGGATATTGATGCTACTTTGTTGATTAACATAATCCTCATGAAGGTGATCCCAGACCTTCTTCAAGCTGTCCTTGTCAACAATAGATTTGCATTGCATATATTCAATAGCATTGCAAATCAATTTCATAGCTGCATTGTCTCTGTTCAGCCAGCACTCATATTTCTTGTGAGCAGTCTCTCAAGCAGAGTATTCCTTGAATTGTAACACAGACATTAGTTCTCAACCCTCCTTTCAAACTTTGCATGAAGGCTGCTCAGGAGCAGGACAAGATGTCATCATCAATTCTGGATACTCAAAAGGAGGCAATAGCAGACAGATCTTGCAGCCAGATACCACTCCCCACAGAGACTTAGCCTGTAAGGCTGCTTTCATATTGTCGATCCAAACATTATAGTTAGTCCCGTTAAACTTCACAAATTGTAAAGTTTCTGAAGTATTATCATTAGCGGTGGAGCCCATAACCTGTTGCAGCATTTTGCAAATACAATATATTGAATACAGTTAATACAATAATCTGGAGTCAACAATTGAAATATCAGTAAGGTGGGTCAAAACTTATAAAGTGTGGTACATTGTAAGACATATTGAGGTAATTTTTGCATTATAATAAAGTAATTAATATAGAGTAATTCAAAAGATGAAAAAGCAAATAAAACATACAAATAATGACTAAATGCATGATGTTACATGATTGAATGTCATTCAAAGTCACTGGTAAATTTTCCTCAACAGAGTTTCTATGGAACTTGAGTTGTATATCCAACTGTATCAATTGCAATAGATTTGAAATTGATGAGCATAGCAAAAACAAGCAGGCTCTGAGTGATCAACTGGTGGTGCAGGATGTTGTCTTTTTAGAACAATCCATCAAATATATTTGAGTCACCTAAGTTGTGGGGGATTGGCTGATTCTTCTGTCCTCTTCAAATATTTAACCTTGTCGTTGATAAATAAAACTAGGCCATCACACGCATGGCTTGTCTAAACAAAACAATTTTCTCAGCTAGACATAAAGACGTATTACTAGACATATATGTATAACTATGACAATATCACAATATCAATGGACTAAGCACAGTCCTGATCAGAAATGCTGCCAGAAATTGGTGTTTCATCCTGCAAAGAAACAGTGGTCTGGAGGTCAAAAAGGTTGCTCAGCTCAATCCATCAAGAAAAAACACACCTCAAGACCAAACAGGCCCTCTCTTGTGATCCTAGTTTTGCAGAACACCTATATTCTGTGAGACTCTGCCTCACACTCTCTCTGCATCTCAGTTCTCTGGCTGGAGGATGGTTTCTAGTTTATTTTAATCTTAATTCTGCTGGAAGTTGTGGATAAGGTGCGGCTTCATGGAAATATGCCTTACACTAATTTTCAAATGTGGAATCAGCATGTGAGATCATATGGCCATGGATCACAATCAAACAAAGGCTTACCCAGCGCTTTGATTTTCCTGTTGTCTTGGAGGAAGCATTGGTAATAAATATCTGAAGAGTCATCAACATCACAGCAATGCACTTGAAAATTTCAGAGACTTGCAGGTTTGCATCACAAGAATACCATATAGAGACCAGTTGAGCATGATTCCAATAAGCTGCGAGGAAATGCTGAATACAGTCTCTTTGGACCTTTGATTAATGACTAGATCCTACTGGTGGACCTGCGCTATGCAACAAGTTTAGTTGCATCAATGATAGATGGCTGCAATGAATGACTCACATGGAAGCAGTAGAGTGCCAATTTGAGAGGTTGAATTCATGACTCCAAGGTTTCTTGTCGATATCAGCTGAGAATAGTTAAAGCAAGGCCTAATAAAGAAACAGTTGAGCCAGTAAAAGAAGATGGAGGTGGACACCTATGCCAGTTCATCACTTATTTAGTACATTGTAGAGCTCAGTACTATGTCAGCCCTTTGAAATCTAGCCAAGCAATTGGCTTATACATATTACTTGCAAAAATCCTACTGAGGAGACTGAGAGATATTGCAAGGCTGGCAGAACAACTGCAAATCAACAGTGACAGGGTGGAAGAAAACTACAATTTATCAACTGAGCCCTATGCTTTATTTTGAGGTTCCAGTGCTTGCAAAGGGTATTGTTCCAAAAGCAAGACCCATTTAAGAATGGGAATTGATTCCACATCAAGTCCTCATCTGTACATATTTATTGACAAGAACTAGAAAGCAACTGATGATGTGGAGCAAGTCTCACTCGCAATCAAACTGAGAGAGATATGGTATAATTATGTCTAAATAATACATGCATAAAAGTGCTGAAAACTGTAAGCAAGCATGTACTAAATAAAAGGCCAAAAACTGTAGGCTAGATATACTTCAGTACTATACACTTCAGGAAATGTAGCATGTTTCCTGAGAAAAAGGTGTCAGAAATATGTTTTTCAATTTCTGACACCTTTTTCTCAAGAAACATGCTAAATATTGTGTCAGAAAATTTTAGGAAATATTTAAAATATTCTTTTGATTTTTTTTTTTCATAGAATGATAAATTTTTCTGTGTTTTATCCAAAGAAAAATTAATCAAATTGGTTGAAATGTTCTCAATAATTTTCTTGAGAAACACGTGATATGTTTTGGCATGTGTTTCTCAAAAAAAACCTTTGTCATGTTTGTGTATTGTATCTTGAGAAACACTCTTTGTTATTCTGGAGAAACACATGTCAGGATAACTTACAATATTTCTCAAGAAACACGCAATCAAAAAATGTAACAATTAGCGTCTCAATGAGCGAATCAATGATCACATGCTGAGCAATGCACCAAGCATGTTTCTTTACATTGTTTCTGTATAAAATTGTTACATTTTTTGATTGCGTGTTTCTTGAGAAACATCATAAGTTATCCCAATGTGTGATTTTCAAGAAAATCATCAAGAACATTTCAACTATTTCAATTGTTTTTTCTTTGAATAAAACATGGAAAAATTCATCATTCTACAAAAAAAACATCAAGAGAATATTTTAAATATTTCCTAAAAAAATTTCTGACACAATATTTAGCATGTTTCTTGAGAAAAAGGTGTCAGAAATTGAAAAACATATTTCTGACACCTTTTTCTCAGGAAACATGCTACATTTCCTGAAGTGATAGAAAAAAGCCATGTTTAATGGTGCTCAACATATGCCAGCGGGTCATGGGAAATAAGAACTAAAGGGGACATCTAATTAGTATTAACCAACAACAATGTGGGTGGGGCTGATTTGAGATCATTGATGGGTGATGGGTGATCATGATCTGAGATTGTTGATTGCAGATTTTGATTGACAACCATTGATTGCAGATCATTGATCCAAGATTAACAATCAAACCTTTCTCGACTCCTCATCCACTCCACCTTAAATCAGAAACATCTCAATGTCTCTCTCCCTGATCAGCCCTTAGCACTGACAGACCATCAGCAGGAGCAACAGGCCCCAGAGAGTGCAGCAGTGGAAGGAGCATGCTATAAAAAATGAAAGAAGAGGGGCTGGAACAGAGATAAAGGATTTACTCATGTGAGAGTGGTTGAGACAAAACATCTCAGGTGTATCCAACACCCATGAAGATGGAACTATAACAGATGGGATCACATGTACAATGCACTGGTCTGTGCGCATACAAGCAAGATATAAAAGGAGAAGGATTTGAGAGGAGTTGGGCAAGCAACTGTATAGCCATGGCTCAGAGTCTCCAGGGAGTAGACTGCTTAGGCCTAGGAGCATATAGTTGACTTTGGGTCACTTAGTTTAACCAGAGCTATGGAACAACCAGCTATACAAAATATACAGCCTGCTGTACAATCTGTGTGACACAAGATGCCTCTGCCTGATAGTAGAGATGCACTCAGATTTAGATACAATGAACTCTCAGAGGTTTGTTGTTTTCTACAGAGGATGCGGTCTCTCTTTGAGCATGCTGGCATGACTAGTGATGCTGAGAAGAAAAAGAGGACTCTTGAGTATGTGGATGGACAAACAGAGCAAGAATGAATTGGGTTTGACTGCTATGATTTTGTAAAAGAAATCAAAGAATCCTATCCAGAAGCAGTGGATAATGCTGGAAGCATTGCCAACCTTGATCAAATCTGTAAAGAGCATGCTTGTTTGGACAGAAACAACACAGGAGAAATCTATTCTCTCATGAGAAGTTTTAGAGATGAAGCCAAAAAGTTAAAAGATGTGATAGGAAATGGGACTCTAGTAGCAAAGTTCCTGGGGTGTTTTACATGACAGTTTGCATACATCATTGAAGAAAGGTGAATCACCAAGCATGAATCCAACCAAAAACAGGCACAAAGACAACAAATATGATTTGTCTGAAGTGCTAAGTGTGGTAACAACCCTTATTGATGGTGCACCAATGAGAACTTTTGGAAATGTACCAATAATTGAAAGAAAAAGAGCACCAGATCCCATTCAGAATGAGAGGTTAGAACAACAGATGGCTATGTTGCAAGACTCTATGGTAGTTATGGGAAAACAAGCAAATGTTATCCAGAATGCCATGCAGGATATACACACTGCCTTGATGAATGGCAACCATAACAATGGTAGGCAGGAAAGTCAGATGCCTACTGGATAAGGGGGCAATACCCACTGCTACTATTGTTGGGGACAAGGCCACAGGATAGCAGAATGTGAGGAAGTGATAAGGGATGTTCAAAAGGAATGGATTATATTGATACAAGGGAGAACTAGGATGCCTAATAGAGCTCTTCTACCCAGAGAACCAGCTAGTATTTCACCCCACCACCATCTAGTACAGTTACATGACAAACAAGCAGGCTTGTATTTTGGATGGTCCACAGAGGAAACCTCAGAGACCCCCAGGTACTCAGCTTATGCCAATACTGTGAGGGAAGAAAAACTAGAGCCAATTCTACCCAGTAGCTCAGACAGATTGGAAGAACTTGAGAAAGGCTTCCAACAAATGACTGAAATGCTGAGTGTATTGTTAAATACAAGGAACAATGGGAATGCCAGTGAAGGGCAACACAATCAAAATAAGGATTTTCAGAGGACTCAAGAAAGGCAAAGAGGAATGAGGCAACTCAGCCAAGAGTATCTCCATTGCCTGAGAGACCTATTGAAAAACCCTAGAAAGAAAAGCTGACTCTGAGGATACCATACAGAGCAGCACCAAAACTGGACCTACTTTTTGAGAAGGTACCAGCTCTTAATAACACAGAATACCAGTGCAGGACACTGTAAAAAGGCCCTATCTGGGGACCAAGAAAGAATTGGATAAAGTTGTGGAGAAGCTATGGGAAACTACAGTGCCATTTGCTACTAGGGAATTGCTAAACATAGCACATGAGCTTAAGGAGACAATAATACAAAAGTTGACTCTTCCACCCCAAAGGCAACAGCACAGACTCATGCAGCATTAAAGGAGGATCAGGAAGTTAGAATGGATGTTAACAATCTACCAACTGCCACCTACTTTATTGCAGATGGAACACAGTCTGGGCTCCCAACTAGAGCAGTTGCCACTTACTTGAAAAGTATCCCTCCAGATGAAAAGCCAGTAGTGGTGTATGTGGCTAGGGAATTACAAGTGCTAAGATTGCTCAACCCAATGATTAATCAAAAGGGAAGAGTAGAGGCAATTCTAGACAGTGGCTCTCAAATAGTATGCATGGCACTAAGAGAAGCCCTGAGGCTAGGATTGACTTGGGATCCAGACATAAGAATATGCATGGAGAGTGCCAACCAGCAAACTAATGAGTCAATGGGACTAGCACATAATATACCATTCACTTTTGCTGAAGGCTTCACCATCTATCTCCAAGTGCATATCTTTGAAGGACCAGCTTATACTGTCTTATTGGGTCATCTATTTGACACCTTGAAAGAAAGCAATATTCAAAGTCTGCAGAATGGAAGTGCAATCATCACAATCTGTGATCCAAACACTGGACAATGGATGGTCCTCCCCACTAATGAGAGAGGGAAAGTACCCAAAAGTGAGGTTGCTGGAGAATCAAAATTTTAAGTCTCAATAATCTGGTTACTGACCAGGGAGAAATTGCAGTGAGCCTTATAGAGACTCAAGATGGAGAGATAGTAGTGACTGGATATTCTATGGAACAGGAGAAATTCAGTCAGGAGGATTTGAGAGATGCATACTTGCATGCCTTTGCAGCAAGTAAGAGTGGTGAAGAGGAAGAGCAGAATACATTGTCAGCATATTTGAATGGGCAGATAGCTCAAATACCTGACAGCCCTCAAAAGATACTAGTGCAAGGAGAAAGCCTAGAGTCAAAAACAGGTGGGGGGAAAACTGCCCAAATATTCTCAAAGAAATACAAACCTGTGGCTAGGAAGGTGAAGCCTATACTAGAGACTTCTACAGAAGAGTTCAGAATTGAATGGTGCATTATGGAGATCCACTGGCAAATATGCCTAAGTTGGACCCAAATCCACCAGATTTTGAACCAACAGCAAGGTATACTGCTGAGTGTAAAAAAAATCATTGACCAAGCCCATGGTGATAGTTTCTTATAGCCAGAAGAAATGCAGGCAGTACATCATTTAATGATGCTACAGAATGAGGCCTTTGCATGAGAAGACTCTCAAAGAGGAAGGCTTAAGGAGGAGTTTTTCCCTCCAATGATAATGCCAGCAATACCTTATAGTCCATGAATATTGAAGAACATTCCCATTGCCCCAGGGCTACATGACAAAATCTGCAAAATGATAAAGCAGAAGATTGAAGCAGGAGTCTATGAGCCCTCTAATTCTTTATACAGATCCCAATGGTTCACAGTGTTGAAGAAAGATGGAGAAAGCTTAAGGATTGTCCACAGCTTAGAACCTTTGAACAAAGTAACAATTGCCCACTCAGGTTTGCCACCAGCAACTGAGGAATTGGCTGGACACTTTGCTGGAAGGGCTTGTGGAGGAATCTTTGACTTGTATGTTGGATATAATGAGAGGGTGCTAGATATATGCTCAAGGGATTATATGACCTTTCAGGCATCTTTTGGGGCTCTGAGATTGGTCACACTCCCAATGGGTTGGACAAACTCAGTACCAATCTTTCATGATGATATTACTTTCATTTTAAAGGAAGAGATACCACATGTTACTTGGCCATACATAGATAATGTGCCAGTAAAAGGACCACCTCACAGGTATGAATTACCAGAGGGGGGTTAAGAAGTGATTCTAGAAAACCCAGGCAACTCGAGTAGCAGCATTCCAAGTTCTACCTTACAAAGCTTGTAAAAGGTTGATCTTGCCACAAGGCTTAAAGCTGTGGATTGACATTACAACTGCAAAACTGAAAGAGTTAAGAGAAGAACTATGAAAACTTACAGAACCAATAGCCAAAAACTTGTCATTTGAAAGTGTAAGGCTCCACAAACCTTCAAGTTCTGAGTTAGGCTTGTCAGGCAATCCAAATAACTGTTAAAGTCTAAATAGCACTTAAGGCAACTTAAGAGTAAACGGAGGTCACAATAAAGCTACAACAAGCAAAGACACAGTAAATGTCTACAATGCAGGTGTTGCTTGTATCTCCACAGCATCTTTAGATTCCTTAAAAGAAGGATCTTGAAATTCCATGTCAGAGTCCTTCTCAGGGGTCTATAAATCCAATGAATGAGAAAAACAAGAAAAATAAAGGAGCTACTCACTTCTGCAGAAACTTAAAGCACCTAAAGAAGAGAGCCAGCCTGCTCAACATTGGATGACCCCAGGGCCTTGGAAAGATGTGCAAGATTATCCAAAAGAAGGCAGAAAGTTTGCAAGGAAATGTTGGGGTAGTATAGCTGCTGCTGAATGGTGAGATCAATAGCCTTGTGATGTTTTTTAAGATTGTCAAATTCCTGCTGCCATTGCTTGTGCAATTGTAGAATGTGATTAGCCACAACCTCCAGAGGTTGCCCTTACAGCAAAACAAGTCTCCTATCTCTGGTCTGGAGGCCCCTTATAGCTTGCTAAATATCTAGGCTCCTATTTGTTGCCTCTCCAC
>JAGGAP010000483.1:0-22202 GCA_017657235.1 Termitomyces sp. T73sscA
TCTAAAACAATGTATTCACCTAGAATAATGGACAATATACTAGGTGACTATAAGTATGAAATATGGATTGAATGTAAAATAGATAAGCTCACCTCAGAGTGTGTAAGGACACGTCTGAGGTGGGCAGCACGTAAGGAAAAAGTATATAAAGAGAGTGGTGCGCTGTCGGGCAAGTATGGAGATATAAGGGTCACCTCAACAAGATTGGCGACAAGAACAATAAGGTATATACAAGAAAGGAAATAGAAACATGCGACAGAATGGGTATATCAGGATTGAGACCCGGCTTGTTTAGATAGACGCCAAGCGTCACTCCAACACTCCCCCTCAAGCCAGTCGAAGACTAAATTCGGTGGCAAAGTGTTTGACCTTTGTGGATGGGAGCGGTTTCGTGAGGGCATTGGCAATCATGTCATCAGTGGGGCAGTAAATAAGTTTGATATGGCTGTCATTTATGGCGTAGCAAATGAAATGGTAACGAATGTCGATGTGCTTGGTGCGAGCATGATATTGGTGAACTTTGGCAAGGGCAATAGCAGACTGGTTGTCGCCAAACAGAACAGTGGAACCTTTGACGTGAGTGGTGTTGTTGTTGAGGCTGCCAAAGACTTTCTTGAGAAGGGAGCGGATCCACATTGCTTCCTTTGTGGCGTGCATCATGCCGATGTATTTGCTCTTGGTGGTCAATAGCGAGACAAGCTCTTGGTGCTTGCAGCTCCACAAAATTGCACCACCATTTAGAATAAAAGCGTACTCATTGACTGCATGTTGATCTTCAGCCATACTTCCATCCACATCTGAGTATCCCACCAACTCCTTCTTCTCCTCTCCTCCATATTCCAACCACAACTTTTCATGCCCTTCAAATACCAAAATATGCGTTTTACTGCCTCCCAATGGACAGAGGCTTCAAATCCTCAAAACCATAGCAGCAAAGAATAGAGTCAATGTACGAGCATTGGGAGAGGGAAATGGTTTGATTGTGATGGTCATGTTTGATCTTGATGCCGAGGAGCCAGTGGACTTTGCCTAGATCAGTGATTTTGATGTGTTGCTTCATGCCATGTTTGACCTCTTCAATGATTGCGAGAGTTGTTGCCACAATGGTGCAGTCATTGATGTGAACAACAATCACGGTAAGTGATGCTCTGTCACATCAAATGAACACAGCCTGATTGACTTCACACTGCTTAAAGCCTAGTCCTGCAAGAATTGTTACAAGACGTTGGTACCATTGTTGGCCACTCTGTTTAAGGCCATAGAGGGCTTTTGTGAGGCAGCAGACTTTGTTTGTCAAATTTGGTGCATGGTATCCAGGTGGCTAATGCATGAAGACGACTTTGTTTGATTCAAGCTTGCCATTTAGGAATGCGCTTTTTACATTGATCTGGTGGATTTCTATGTCAAACATGGCAGCCATGGTGAGGATAGCTCAGATAGATGCGAGTTTGGCAATGGGAGTAAATGTATCAAAGTAATCAACACCTGGAACTTGTGAGTATTCTTGCGCCACAAGATGAGCCTTGTATTTGATGATGTTTCTAGCTGCATCCTTTTTAACCTTGAATACCCACTTTGATCCAACAATATTAACATTGTTTGGCTTGTCAACAAGCTCCCATGTCTCAGCTTTCCTCAACCACTCCAGTTCATCCTCTATTGCCTTTTCCAACAACTTCCAGTCTGGCCTCCTCTTAGCCTCTGCCACAGTCCTTGGTTCTAATCCTTCAACATCTGCTATCGCTGCAGCAAGTGCATATTCTTCAAGAAATGAGCCATCCTCCACTAACATCATCCAGTCCTTCTGTCCATCTTCTATCAATTCGGATGCTGATTCCCCCTCAACAGTGGGCTTGGGAAGTGGGACTCCCTTTGCAACAATGGGATCAGAAGAACAGTGAGATGTCTTTCCTTCACCCCCGATATGGTTGAGTACATGACGGCTGGGCTGGATGACATGAGTTGACCAGCGCACATGCTGAGTCAACTCTTTAGGACTTTCATGGGAATGCTTGTGGGTGGTGTTGTTGTCTCTTGTGGGTTGAGTTGAGGTTTTGAATGGGTCAGAGGTATTGGAAGGTGGAGTTGAACGCTCCTCAATGAATTCCCAATCCTCCCCCTTGAGACGTTTGGCAAGGCCTTTCTTATTGAAGTATACATTGCGCTCGATAGTGATGGACTTGTTGTCAGCCCAGTAGATATGGGCACCATTGCTACTTTTGTCAACACCAAGCCATCTCCCCTCACAAACACACCCACTCAACTTTGTCCCCTTTTCTACTCAGACTCAGACCTTTTTGCCAAACTTGTAAACACCCTTTAAACTTGGCTTTGTGCCCTTTGCTGCCTCATAGGGAGTCATCCCATTAGGTAGTGCCTTAGTCAATGTCCAGTTGTATAACCACACAGCATAACAAGCAGCCTCGCTCCACAAGGACTTTGGAAGGCCACTGCTGTGCAGTAGGGCATAAACTTTCTCAAGGATGGTGTGGTTAAAGCATTCTTCCATGCCATTGTGCTGGAGAGTGTCATAGATAGTGAGTTTCTGTCTGATCCCTTTCTCATTCAGAAACGTGATAAAGTCCCTCCCAGTGTACTTGCTGCCACGGTCAGAGTGAAGAACTTCAATTATTGTGCTGTGCTGTGTGTTGATTTGTGCATAAAATGTTTTGAAGGCACCAAAGGTCTCACTCTTCAAGCGAAAAAAGGTCAGATGGCTAAGGCAAGTCTTGTTGTCAACAAAACTAACATAATATCAACAACCAGTGATGGTTTAGACTGGAGCCGGTTCCCAGATGTTGCTGTGTATCTCTTCTGCAAAATCTTTGGCACGCTCACCCTGGCAGGCTTTGGCAATGGGATTGTATGTGGACTTTGCATAAATGCAAGATTTGCAGAAAAAATCTTTTCTAGCTGATGAGTCAAGATAGACACCAGTGACAAAACTCTTTGCGACAAGCTTCTGGGCAATTTTTAGTGAAATGTGCCCCATCTGGCAATGGAATTGCTTGAGGCTAATAACCTCCTCCACAGCTGAGGCCTTGCCAAGGTGATGTCGCAAATAATATAGTTCGCCAGCATCCTTCAAGACTTCTTCAACTGTGGCACTGTCCTTCTCCTTGATCACGCACTTCTCTTGACCAAATGTAACTTTGAAGCTGGCATTATCAAATCTGCTAACCAGGACAAGCATGTATCCAACCTCAGGAGAGTAGAAAACTTCAGTAAGGTGCAGACTAGAAGCTGATGAATTGTGAGGCAAGTCAACAACAAGCTCTCCTTTTGCTGTGGCATTGAAAGGTTTCTTGTTTGCAGCTTGGAATGGCTTTGGGTCAATGGGAGTGAACTTGGCAAAGTCATTGTGGTAGGAAGAAATGTGGAAGGTACATCCAGAGTTAAATAACTCAGTGCAAGTAGGGTTTTGTGGATTGTGGCTCATGACACCAAGCACATCAGAGATAGTCTTTCCATTGCTTGACATGTAATCAGAGAATAACAAGCCCAGACCAGCTGTAATATAGCTCCAATCCTCATTGACTTCAGCATCAGTCAGTTCCTCCTCATCAATCTCAGAGAACCAGTTGTCATCCACCACAGCAGCTTTAGCGTAACCCCAACAAGACTCATTTGTGTTCAAGATGTCAGAATCAAACTCACTCTGGAGATCAGGCAAGGAGCCAAGGTCAGATTCCTCTACAACAGCAAATGCAAGCTCATTATCACTAGACAGAGCTTCAACAGCATTTGCAGAGCTGCTTGGCTTTGCACCCCCTGAGTCCTTCTTTTTTATTCTTGCACTTGTTCCATTTGTAGCCAACTCCCCCACACTTCCAGCAGGTAGGCCCCTTTTTTGAGCTCTTCTCTGTGCTAAAAGTGACTGCAATTGCCTCATTCTTCTCAGGCTTGGCAATTGCCTTGGCCACAGCACAACGTTCATGTTGCATATGCTGACGGTCATACTCAAATATCATAATGATCAGTGTGTCAGAATCAATATCAGAGGAGCCAAGCATTGACAAGCTAAGAAGCTTGGTTGCTGTTAGAAGAGAGTTGGCATATGTGGCAAGAAATGGGGAAAGAGAGCCAATAATTGTCGAATAGTAGTCCTTGTCATCTATGTCAACTCCCACTGAAGCAAGCTCTTCCTTCTTCACTTGCACACTGTTAAGGAAGGCACAAACATCACCCTTATCAGGGCACTTTATTCTGAGGAACTCAGTTTGGAGCTGGGTCTGGGCAAACATGCCCTTCTGGGTGTACTCCTTGGTGAGTGCAGCCCAAGCCTCTGCAACGGTTTTGTAACAACAAAGTTTTATGACAGCTGAATCAGAAATCTTCTAAAGAAGCAGATTATAGGCAGACAATTTGGCCTTGTCCCAGTCCATGATACTAGTAGCCTTGTTGTCAGGAGATGGAGACGGGCAAGGCTCTGAGCCATTAAAATGAGACCACTTCCCCTTAGACTTAATAGCCACAGAGAAGCGTATATCAAAAATGCCCCAGTTGACCTCATCAGGCAGCAGTCTAGGGACATCAGAGAGAAGAGAGTTGGTGGTAACAGTAGTGATGGACATAGTAGAATTGGTATTGCAGCTTGCAGGGTAAATGGAAAAGAGGGCCCAATAATCTGATAAACTAGAATAATGAACAATATACTCAGAGTGCATAAGGACACATCTAAAACAATGTATTCACCTAGAATAATGGACAATATACTAGGTGACTATAAGTATGAAATATGGATTGAATGTAAAATAGATAAGCTCACCTCAGAGTGTGTAAGGACACGTCTGAGGTGGGCAGCACGTAAGGAAAAAGTATATAAAGAGAGTGGTGCGCTGTCGGGCAAGTATGGAGATATAAGGGTCACCTCAACAAGATTGGCGACAAGAACAATAAGGTATATACAAGAAAGGAAATAGAAACATGCAACAGAATGGGTATATTGGGATTGAGACCCAGCTTGTTTAGATAGATGCCAAGTGTCACTCCAACAGTTTACTTCCAAATAGTGGAGGGAGTTATACAACCTACTTGGAACAAAACTGCTCATGTCTACTTCCTATCATCCACAGATGAATAGTCAGACAAAACATGAAAACAGAGATGTTGTGCAGACCTTTTGAGCATTTGTCTATCCTAATCAGAAGGACTGGATTGACCATATCATTTGCAATTAATGCAATGTCTAAAATAACAATCCCTTGAGCTCTATAATGGCTATATGCTATTGATGATTAGTAAACTTTGTATGGACTGATTCACAAAGGGATCAAGGACTCTGTGCAAGCAGCACTGGCAAACTTATCTAGTGCACATGATGCAATAATCAAGGCTTGTGTCTTTCAGATGTGACATGTAAATAACCACTAATGAAATATCTGGCAAGTAATAATGTGCTATTTTCTAATTGTGCAATGTTGGAGCCATATGATTTTGGTGCAGCCAATGACCAGGAATGGTTTTTAAATGACCTGATTGGTTATAGGTGGACCGATAAAGTGAACTTTGAGTTTGAGGTTCACTGAAGTTTAGAGAATACCACCTGGGAACCAATAACAAACTGCAAGAAACTTGTGGCACTGCAGTAATACTTGGAACTGCAGAGCATGAAATGCCCACAGCAACTAGCATGACATTGTAGGCAAAGGAAATATTGGACTGAGTCTGGTCAGATGACCATGTATTTGTAAATATCTGTCTACTTTGCAGATTTTGAGATTTTCTTCTCTTTGACCTTTGTTGCAACACATCAGTAGACTTGTGTTAAGATGGTTTTTTGAGGCCAGCTTGGATCTGGGCAGAACTCACAAGGCTTTGGAGGGGGGGAAGACCTGTTCAGGGTTGCATTAGTCAATATGACAACCTAATGCAATATCAGAATCAGCCAGCTCAAGCATTGCACCAGGTGTACAAGCATCAGTTATACATGGGCATCACCTATCTAGAACCATTGCCATACCAGATACTGGTCTACCTGCCAATGTAAGTGGACAAGAAAGGGTACTACAAGCAGCAGATCAACAAGCAATATTTACAGCAGAAGCCTGGTTGGACTCAGGCACCACACCTGACATACACATGTGTAGTAGCACTTGGCTAATTTTTGCAACCAGCTTCACTGCTGTAGGCTTCTGGGCCCACCTTGGAGGAAATGGAGGAGTATGCACCTCAAGTGCAGATGTCAGTTGTAAGTTTCCTCCATTTGTAAGTCTGTTTGTGAGTCCTATGCATAGTATTTGGATACAATGTAAGCTTTTTTTTCAGTAAAAACCATCTGCTTTATTGCTTTCTGCTGTTTGGCCTGCTTGTTGCCTTCTCCAACCTCAGGATCAATCTTTTGAGTATCCCTTCAACAATTATCTCCTTATTGATATCTTCATTTGCTTCAAGTACATGTGGTATATTCTCTCTGAATTATTGAATGGCTTATAATTCTTACATGTCTTTAACATTAAAATATCTTGATGATGGAGGATGCATGGTGTAGTGGCAATGCCACACAAGGTCTAAACCCCTGAAGTGGCCTCTTGCTAACTAATAAAGCAGCAAGAGATTCTGGGTTCAAACTGCATCCCTTACATCAGCACCTTCCCACTCATCTGCAGGATGCCTGATGTTCAGCCATATCTAGGAAGGTTTAGTGGGTAGTATAGGAAAAATCCATGAGTCCCACACTGTCTTTCAGATAAAAATCTGAAATTCATGCATAAATGCATTCCTTCCTTGATAATGTGGAGGCCAATTCCTTTATAGAAGCAAGTATATACTTGCATGCAGGCAGAAGGTGGTCCCCAGAGAAAGTTCTGCCTGGCAGACCAGGAGATGGGGAAATGGCCATCTGTCATATTGCACCACCAAATATATATATATATATCTTCATGATCATTCATCTACTTTGGCATTTGGATTCAATTTTATATATCTCATTGCCTTAATTTAAATACAAAGCACTGCCTATCTTTTGTAGCCCTCTGTTGTGCTGTCAGTGCACATGTAAGTATATAGATATTCTCAATCCATTAGCTTGTGACATTTCCAATCTTGTTAGCCTTCTTTCCTGCTTTTCACCTGTTTCTCTGATCTACTTCCCACTTAGCAATTGATCTCTCCTCATATGGTCTGTCAATATTCATATACAATCTTATAAGTGCATTTTGGTCATACATATCATCTGCTCCATTTTTTTTAGTGCCTTGATGGCTTGTCACCTTAGCTTCTTCAGTGCTGGGACCACTAACTTTATATTTTTCAAAGCCTTTTTACATTGTGCTCATCCAATTCTTTGACCTCTAGGTTTGTCTTTGGCTGCCCACCCCCCTCAGACCTACTGTATATTCTTGAGTTTGACCTATGTATGTCCTCAACATGCCATTACATTTCAAGTCTATCTTTGCAAACATTGACAGTAGGAGAAACCATATATCAATATCATTTGAAGGGTGTTATATACTATAGAAACAAGCACTTTGACATCACGTTTGTGGACTACAGCATTGGGGTTTGGTTTCAAAATGGCATTTCAACAAGTGCCAGAATGTACAGAGAGTACAAATCCTTGTTTGATGTTGACCTGGAGGCATACAAAGGAGGAAACCATTGTAATATATACCAGAGAGGACAACATCACCATGTAAAGAGTATACAAACATTGAAATAAACATTTGCCCTTATCACAAGATCACAGGCTTGCTGATCATAGATGGCTCCATACCCTAGATCTTGGATTTGCTGTGCCATGCAACGGCCCATACCTTGCATGTCAACTGGTGACCTGATGGCTTGGAACTGTCAGTGTTTCATATTGCAGGTTTACTTCTCAGTTCTTGTAACACCACATGCTCTGCTTCTTTTGCTGGATTCTCTGTATGACTTCCCAACAGCTAATGCTTGCAGAAAAAGGGTGAGAAATTGTGTTGTGCTGTAGATACAAGTTGTTATCAATCATATTGTATATCTGAGTCATCATCATTTTGTGACACTATTATCTACCTAGATCTCGAAGTGCCATGCTTGGCAGCAGGCCATACCAACTCCCTCGACAAGCTGGATTCTCCTTGATCCACCAAAGTCACAGGTGATTGCACAGCAGATAGTTTCAGGTGTGGTACTCAACATGATAGCTTGGTAGCATTTGTCATTTTTAACTGTAGTTGTATGGCCAAGAAGGACAAAGGAACAAATCAACTTTTAAGTCTCAAGTGGAAAGCATGGGCTTAACGAATTGTGATTATTATAATATGGTATACAGTGGCTTGTACAATGATACAGATACAGATCGATACATTAACGATTATCAAGTAAATATAGAGGTACTGAGCATCCGAGGTATGACGAGAAGTCCATCCATACGGCGTACAACTGAGATTCGCAGATTAAATCACTGAGAGGGGTGGGGGAGGTGGAAAAGGTATACATAGGTCTTTCAAGTATGAAGTATGTTCTTGATCTACGTACTGAATCTGTCCAAAAAGAAAGGCAAAAAGAAGCAGGTCGGTATACCGAAGAAGCATCATGATGGCATTTGGGCAGGAGCGTGGCCTGAGCATGAAGTAGACGTGGATTGAAAGAATCATCGAACAGGGAAAATCAGGCAGGGAAGCGAGCTAGTCTCTGAGAACGATGACCACAGATTAGACCAAAGATACGAGGAGTGCGTGAGACTACTCACAATCTGGGCGCGCGACTTCATTTTGAGGGGGACGATTGTTATAAGGTACGTTATGATCGTTCTCGACTGCTGTGATAGGTGCATGAGTCCTGAAAGAAAGAAAGGAAATGTAGAGAAGACTTACAATTAGAGCGCGTGGTTTGGGACTGAGTGGATGTCGAGTCTATTACGTTACTATGTCGAATTTCAGCAACTTCAGTCAAATCATCTAACAAGTCAACTGAGATATGAGCATGTGAAGAGTTTAAGACACTCACAGCTTGGTGGAGCTTCCAAGTAGGGTGGAGCAAATGCAGGTGTATCGTCAAATTCGCCTTCTTCAATATCTTGATCATCTATGTGATTTTGAGCATAAAAAATCCAGAAGCGAATGTCAACGTACAATCAGGCGGTTCTCCCACGTACAAAAGGGTATGATTCACCCGCTCAAGGTAGTCGCACCAATCTGCCAAGTTCTGGAGTCCTTGAACGAGGGCGTTGGCACGACTGCGGGCAAAATCACGATCCGCGACAACGGTCCCAATATCGTCCACGATTGTTGCTACATCCATCTGAAACTCTTCTTCGTCCTCTTCACCGGGAGAAAGTATGGATAGGAGGTCGCCGACGGCGGCCTGGTATAGCTCGATGTTGTCGTTGTCAAGGTCATTATAGGTAAAGAGATCATGGTAGTTTCCAATGTTGTTTTGGGGTCGAGGGCGGATAAAAGCAAAAAGATCGTCAACACCAGACTGTAAAGACTCGAAGGCAAAGCCCAAAAAAAATGCCGCCAGGAATGCCAAGTATCAGAATTCCCCACTTATAAGAGGATGGTAGTTGCTGAAGTCCGGCAAGCATTTTGGTGTTATGGGAAGCAAGGAGTCGGTAGAGAGGCCGTGATTTTAAGGAGTTTACAAGATGGGTGAGAGAACGTCTGATGATGAACATGAAGTAGGTCATCAGTGGGTGAGGACAAAGGAGTTTAGCGAGAGTGGTCCGGATGTAAAGCAAGGCGGCGACGGAGCCGATGATGTCCGGAGAGTGCAAAGGATTCAAATGCTTAAAGATTACGATGATAATGAGTAATCCCGCAATCCGATAGCGGTTGGTGGTGTAATAAAACTTCAGGTGTAATATCATTTGCCCAATTTTCCAAACCTTGTTGCGAGCAAGATTGGCGGCCACGGCTACGAATCTGACTATACTGTCATATCGAAGAGGGCCTAGAAGAGCAGGAAGGTATCTCCAGGGAGAGTTGATAGGGACGCGAGGCAGAGCACACCACTGGGAGAGAGAAGAGGATGATAGCCGATCAAAAGACAGAAGGCGCTTGGCGGGATTCAGGTACTTTTCGCGGATTACGGAGATCTTGTCTATAGCAAAGCTGGAAGCCACAACTGAGAACATGACGATGCGGTCATTCTCAAGAGGGCCTAAGAGGACTGAAGGAGTGGTTGAGAAGAGTCTTGGAACGCGTGGAAGGTGGTATGTAGGGGACAAAATCGTCAGAGCGAGGTCCTTTTGAGCTCGATGCGCTGTACGACGCCAAAGTAACAGGCTGCCTATGACGAGTCCACTGGCCACAGCTGCGAGTATGACCAAGGGGCCACACACGAGAGGGCCTGTGGGGAGAGGGCGGGTGGATAAAGTAGACGTTGGCAGCGAGGAAGAGATAGTAGGCGTGGGTCTGAGGATATTTATGGTGCGAGTAGGCGGCGGAGAGGGAGGAAGTAGAAGAGGAGCAAATTGGACTGGATCAGACTGGGGGGGGTTATACAAGTTTTCCAGAGTCGAGACAAGAAGAGCGCTGAGTTTGTACGCTCTAGTAAAGAACGCGAAGGTGGAAACAGAAATCGCCATGATGGTAGTCAAGTGTGAAAATGCGCCACTAGGCGGGGCAGTAAACAGGACGCGGTCACGTGATTATAAGAAGCTGCACCTCTAAACGTCATTTTTTTTTTTGATTGTTTTCAGTGTAAGGTAGAGGAACATACTTAGAGATCATCCGTGCCTTTAAGTCTGCTTAGGACCATCCATAACGCGTGAGCAAGATCAGGTAATGTTCCTTGGTTAGAGGGAAGCAGGAATGACTGTCATCGATGGATCATGACTGGCAGACTCCAGAGGTATGTCCTGACAGGGTGTCAAACGTAAGAGAGAGAACGGTTGTCGAGCAAAGATTGACAGGCTCTGGTCATCGTGAACTTACTCTGTAAACCTTACAAGCCTTCGCTGACCCAGCGCAAGTACCAGCCCATGCTTGAGAACCCTCGGTATGTAGACACTAGATTGGACGGATCGCAGCTGGAATGTCTGGTTTAACTTTGACTAGGATATTGACAACGTATAGTACCAGACATGACAGAGTGAGGTTGCGAGTGGGTTGCGAAGCAACAAATTTATTGTCCACGTGGATGTGATTGAGATGGAATATTTTTTCTCCCTGATTTATGTACATAGTACGGGAGTCGGTACTTGGTTCATACACGGACCATGACTAACTCAACCAACTCTGAAATCATGTTGCATACTATACATAACGAATATGTAGTCATAGGTTGTCGCAAAGTCCTAGTAGCATACAAATCTGGAGTAAGGAACAACTGTATTTACAGGCAGGACGCATCAGCTATGGAGCATAGCGCGCTTGCCAAAGAAATATACGCGTGGGTCGGTAGCCCGACGTGTGAGACGCCCGGGGAAGGCAGGCTCCTCCGGTCTGCGGGCATGGACGTGGCTGTACCTGAGGTTGTGGTCGCTCGAGAAGAGGATACTTCGTTGTTTTGAGCTTGGTGACGAATTTCGTGGTCATTTCGGATACCTATCGGAGTATCAGGGACGAAGTCGAGCAAGAGGTAAGAATTCTGCTTCTTTCTCTCGTATAACTTGTCGCTGAGAAGATTAGCAAACATCTTAGCTTGCAGGCAAGCCGGTGGAGTTGCCCCAGATAGCAACAATATCGCACGAAGAGGTACTAGCGGTAGGAAAGGAGAAAGCCTAAGGTCATGATCGTAGTCAGCAATAATCGCATTCTCACACTTTGTCAATTTCACTTCTATAAAAGTACATAGCGACCATTTCTAGGTTTTTTCTTCTTCCATAATGTCTTCGAGCTTCGTCTTGACTTTCATATATTCATACTTGATTCATCAAGGTCGCAGATGCCAATAATTAAACAACAGGAGAGAAATTGTCTATAGTGATACAAACTAGAGTGTGCATGTACAGGTAATAGTTGTAGTGAACGACTGTCTAAAAGTAGAAAAGCTGACTATGCACAGGCAGAACAGACCAGCTATCGCCGCCTATGATTCTCTGGAATGGCTGATCCCCCCGCGGCGACCGCGACGCATTGACGTGGCCGATGGCCGGCCATGATTCGGATGCACTAAAGTGGTGGTGGATATTCCTTGACGATCCAGAGGCACTGAAGTGGCAGACGCCTGACGACGACCAGGAGGTACATAAAATTCTGCTCTGTCAGCTTCCGCAGCCCTCGCCTCAGTCGAAGCTTCTGTAGCCATCACCTCAGTCGTACTTGATGTATGATCCACGACCCTATAAACCTTGATCATGAGACCAAAGAATGAGGCGATGAAATTGATGGCTTGAAGATAAAGAGGTTGTGTGTCATCCACCATAGGCCAAGGTTGCGGCCAAGAAGACTGTGGTGTATCGGCCAGACTGAGGCTCTGATGTTGTCTGGGATATTCTTGTGTGGAAAACGCAAAATATCGACATAGCAAGGAGGCGATAAAAACAAGAGCACCGAGCACCAGCATGATGATCAAGGAGAGAGTTCAGAATATATAACTGCCCCGTCATTGGGGCATCTCTTTGCTCCGATCTTTTTTCTTAGTTGTAGATGATCTCGAGCAAGAGGTAAAAAACCGAATATTCGCCCTTGTGGTTATCCATTCCAGCGTTGTGGCGAGCCGTTCGGGGAGGTTGTCAAGGATCGTATGGGACCACTCAATGAACAAGGAGACACCCGCGCTGGTGGAGGATCTGAGGGACAGGGCAAGGACAGCCAGGTTCTGGTAAAAGTGGGTGACGTGGATGATTGGAGGCATGGAAGAAAGGGAAATTATGAAGCTAGCAAGGAATGGGCGGTTCTTCTAAGGACTAATTGATCATGACGTCAGAGTTGGTTGTCGAGTCCTTCCCGCATCACGTGACCGCGTACTGTGACTGTCCCGCCGAGTGGCGCATCTTCACGTTTGACTACCATCATGGCGATTTCTGTTTTCACCCTCGCGTTCTTTGCTAGAGCGTACAAACTCAGCGTCATTCTTGTCTCGACTCTTGAAAACTTGTATAAACCTCCCCAGTCTGATCCAGTCCAGTTTGCTCCTCTTCTACTTCTTCCTCCCTCTCCGCCGCCTACTCGCACCATAAATTTCCTCCAACCCACGCCTACTATTCCTTGCTTGCTGCCAACGTCCACTTTATCCGCCCGCCCTGTCCCAACAGGCCCTCTCGTGTGTGGCCCCTTGGTCATGCTCGCAGTTGTGGCCAGTGGACTCGTCATAGGCAACCTGTTACTTTGGCATCGTACAGCGCATCGAGCTCAAAAGGACCTTGCTCTGACGATTTTGTCCCTTACATACCACCTCCCACGTGTTCCAAGGCTCCTCTCAACCACTCCTTCAGTCCTCTTAGACCCTCTTAAGAATGTCCGCATCGTCATATTCTCAGTTGTGGCTACCGGCTTCGTTATAGACAAGCTCTCACAAATCCGCCAAAAGTACTTGAAATCCGCCAAGCCCCTTCTGTCCCTTGAACCATCCTCTTTTGTATCGGCTCTCTCTCAGTGGTGTGCTCTACCTCGTATCCCTATCAAACACCTCTTTTCCTGGAGATCTCTTTCTGCTTTTCTGAGCCCTGTTCGATATGACCGTATCGTCAGAATCGGAGCCGTGGCCACCAACCTTGCTTGCAACAAGGTTTTGAAAATCAAGTCAAAGGCACTACACCTGAAGTTTGAATGCACCGCCAAGTGCTATCGAATTGCAGGACGACTTGTGAATACTTCTTGTATCGTAATACTCAGGCGTTGGTATTCCTTCCTCTCTCCGGATATTATCGGCTCCTTCACCTTGTTTCACATCCGGACCACTATCGCTAAACTTCTTTCCCCTCACCCAATGCTTGTCTGCGTCCTGTTTATCGGCCGTTCTCTTCCCCGTCTCGTGAACTTCTTTTCATTACGGGGCCTTTACCGATTCGTTGCTTTCCATGCCACCCGATTACTTGTTGCGCTGAAGCGGCGTGCTTCTCTGTTTTGTAACAACATCAATCTTGCCCATTACAGCCGCCTTCAACCCCGAGATGACCTTGAAGACTACAATGATTTTGAAATCCACGATGACTTTGATAACGAAGAAGGGCAGCCGATCCAGTCCGTCATCGACAATTTCTTATCTAGGTTCGGTCACGGTCACGAGGACCAACAAGGGTCGAGGACAGTAGATACAATGATGAACGATGTCGAAACCATTATCGCGGAACGTGATCATGCTCGCAGTCGTGCCAGAAACCTCACTTGCGCGCTCCATCGCTTGGAAGAACGGCGTGCTCGCCTTGAGTTGATAAACCGTACTTTTTCTGGCGTAGGAGAACCGCCGGGTTGTACGTTGACATCTGCATCTATGATGCGTACTCTTTTCTCACAATCACGTAGACGATCAAGCCATTCGAGAAGGCGCATTTGACGAGTGGTCTGCTGCAGTTGTATCTGGTGCAGCCCCATTCGCTCCGCCTCGCCGGGAAGCGCCACAAAGTTGTGAGTGTCTTCATACTCCCATATCTCCTTGCCTCAAGTGCCTTGCTTAGACAATTCGACTGAAGCTGTTGAGTCGCAGCATAGTAATGTAATAGAGACATCCAATCAGCCCCAAACTACGCGTTCCAATCGTGAGTTTTTCGTTAGATGATTCCTCTCTTTCAGGACTTATATGATTACCGTAGCCATTGAGGATGATCAAAGCGCGCATCACGACAACATTCCCCCTCAAAATCAAGTCGCACGCCCAGATTGTAGGTGGCCCCTCTTACTCCTCGTTTCATTGATCTAATCTCTAGTCATCGTTCTCAGAGACCACCGCACGCAAACTTACTTCCCCGAATACTCCACTCGATAGTTTATCTCACGCAGGTCTACTTTATGCCCAGGCATGCATACTCCCCGCAAAAGTTGCCTCAATGCCATGCTCATTCAATATACCGATATGCGTTTTGACAGAACAAGCACTTAGATCAAGAACACACTTCAACATCCTTGATAGACATATACATACCTTTTTGATACCCCCTCCAGCGATTCTATCTCTGTCTCCCATTTGGATCACCATATATTTGTCATACACGCCCTCGTCATATACTAGATGCTCGATACCTATATATTTATCTACTTAGTGAAAGTATCAATCGATAGATCCGTATCATTTAGTTCCAATTTAAACTAGTATGTACTGTATTATACCAATCATTAAGAGCCAACCTTTACCATGCCCTGCGACATGTCCTCCCAGAACATACTCAACTGGGAGCCTGGGCGAGCAACGTCTACGTCCTGTATCCAGGATGTCACTCATTGATTGTTGTGTATCTTGAACTCGTGTTCTCTCCCAGTTGTGACTCGAGTCCGGACCCACCCATTTGAATATGTTACTGGTTATAGAGCCTAGATGTTTGAGGCAAAAGTCATATCTACAGAAATCATGGTGTTAACTGTGTTGGTCTTGTGCCCATGCCTTACTACCAACTCAGACACGGACGCGATCATCATTGCTACAATTCAGGGTTAAATACAAAATAAAGAAAAGGAGAGGCATATTCAATCTAGTGGATAGGATTCAGAACGTTTACGCTTTGGAAGTCAGTACAACATTTCCACTCTGTTGGATTTCCAATCCACCCGCCGTGAAGTACAAGGCACTCTCTAAGCTCCAACAATCGGCTGCCCTGACCCAGTTACCCAAACCATCCACATAGCGTTTCACGTCGTCCTGAAACTCTTTGCCAAAAGATGGGACATAGCTGAGGTCGTTCAGAAAATCGTGCAGAATGTTTGAAAAACAGTTAAGGATCCATTTGATTGCTTCATTCAAATCAAGTTTTTCGTGGCGCATCAGAATAGTGACAAGGTTATGATCATCATCGCCACGAGCTCGTTCAACATCGTATGAATATAAATCCTAGACCGAAATGAAAATGCAAGAAACAATAAAGGACTTCAGATTGTACATTACTGAGAATGATCAGATCCACACAGGCATCTGAAAGCTTCTGGATAACAGGATGGTCGAAGAACTCGTCCGGAAGATTGAGTTCGAATCCCAGAAGTGCAAATAGCGGCCTGGTTGCAATTGTGTCACGCCGAATGGAAAAATACTCGTCAATGTTCCTGACGAAGTTTTGAGCCCGATCGTGTGCTTGCTGAGTGATCGAGATAACGAATGTCTGGACCTCCTTGATGAGCCTACGGCGCGCCCCTCCACTGTAGCGCCTCGACAATGACAACTTTGAAAACCTGAAGCAGGGCGTTAACCGAACAATCTCAAACATCATATGGACTCGGGGCTTACTGTCGAGAAACTTCCCCGACGACATCCTCGCCAGTTGGCCGTATCTTGTCAGGATTATGTAGAGCATCCACGACAATAGTGGCCAATTGTTGAGCTTCGTGAGGCGTCATAGTGTCGGTCCTCATATCAAGTAAGAAGAGGAATGCCAGGAGATCGCAGCCTACGCGAAAGACATCTGCATACCAAGTATGCTGAGAATCGTTTGGATAGAATGAGGACATACATATTACCGTCTTTCTCCAGAGGAAATCCCAGAGAAGCGAGCAAGCCTAGTCAGAAAAACCACATTTTCTAGATCATTGACGCAGCATTGACCAACAGGTAAACTCACCAAAATTGCAATTGCGAAAGGTTCGTTGCACGTGACTAGAAGTGAATCGAAGAAAAACATCAATCCACGCTGATGATTCTTGAACTTGAACATAGTGCGGATTGACTCTACGTTTCCAGGGCCATTCCGCGAGAATATCACTGGGGACGATAATCGAAACGGATTCCGAAGAGCCAGTGGACATCTTTCCAGATAGACTGTTGTTGAAGGTCGCTTCACATTGAACTGTATTTAAATAAGATGCTGGACCTCCACCATTCCTATCGGCGAGTGTTGCAATCCGACGCTATAGAATACGGAGGTTAGACTCTCCTCAGCCTAAGTATATTCAACTGATCCTACCTATAGAGTACCGAGGTAGGATTTTCTATGAGCATGTGTCAAAAGTAAATTCGACTGAGGGCGTACGTACTCAGTATCAACTTATATCTATGAGTTATATCAATTCATGAGAGCCACTCACGGTGACCCAATATGATGACCCTGTCGTCTAACAAGTGAGTCCGAATAAATTAGACATTTGTCAGACTGTAGTAGATATTCAAACAAGATGGTAACATCGAGAAACAGTTTGTCATCTGGCCGGGTATGGAGGTGGGACAGTATATTACGGATATCACAAACACCAGCATATATATATCATTTGATTCACTTTTATACAACGAACATGGTTTCAAGGCCACTGATGGAGAACGCAGTCAGTGATCCTTTGATTGATACAAACAGGGCAAATACTTAGTAGTAGGAAATACAACCCTTACTATTGTCCCTTGAAATTCTCCGTAACTTACACTCCACCTTACCATTGAGTGACCTCCCATGCGACAGCCGCATTGAATGACCGATTTTCATATGAACTGTTCAAGGCTAGTACGAAGTGTGAGCAATTATTCCGGCCGGGCTTCAAGCCGTCAGCCGGCCAAGCCCGGACTAGCCGAGCCGGGACTAGCCGAGTCCGAGCAGGTATGACTTTAGCCCGGCTGATGGATGGTGAAAAGCCGGAGCCGCGGCTGTTGAGATCCGATTCGGGACAACACCGTGAGCATGGATCACGGGAGCGCACAGACCGACGGAATACAAAGGATTCAGGGCCACGCTTAGGCCAGACTTAGCCCCTTTGTCGTCGAGACGATACAGGAACCCTCAGTCAATTATCCAGAGACTGAGGGTGAGTTAGAACACTTCCTATACGACAGAAGCAATGCTTACAATACATATAGACTTACTATATCTGTGTTGTATAGGTAGGAACTGAATGCAGTCAATTATCCAGAGACTGAGGACTTACTATATCTGTGTCGTATAGGTTTGAACTTCTAACAGCGGCTTCGGAGGGGTACATACAAGCTTGTACATCTTGGGACACATCACAGCATACGACGTTGACTTCGACACAAGCTCTGACTATGCCCATAGAATGACAGCGTAGCTATGCGCTTTCGACAGCAACTACCGCTTTTACTTCTGTTTACAGCCGTCTTCTTGTTTAGTTGTTTGGTCTGATATCCGCGATGCCAAGCTTGTGGTCAGTGTCAACTTTGTAAGAATGAACACAGCTATTCGTAAGTATCTGCAATTTCTCCCTCTATGAGAAAATGAATCTACAACTTGTGCTTGTCAAGAAGTATCAATCCACAATATCAAGACCCAATATTCCTTCGGTGGAGAGTGTGGGAAGGCTGGAACATCTCATTAAATTTTCACATTGACTGGTGACCTTCAACTTGAAGGAATGTTTTCCTCGAGAACATACTGTATTCCTCGAGTGAAAAAGTCACAACGTTTCGCACAAGTTCAACTTGCTGATGTCTTACATGGAGAAATTACAGATAGCTGAGATACTTAGAATAGCTGTTCATCTCACAAGGTTACTCTATGGCAAGCTCAGCATCGCGGATATCAGACGAACAAACGGAATTCAAAGGGGCCTATCGTTACAAAAACAGCTGTAATATAAATTTCTACTTGTATTTAAATCAGCTTAATGCTCATCATAGGGCTCTAGCACACGACCTATTTGTCAATAATGGCGTCATCAGTTTCAAGCGAGTACGCTTTTTCGCAAGGAGGGTTGATAATTATCAAGCAGCACAATCGATTGAAATGTGACATTGTCGAAGCCCTGCAGTGTTTGAAATGTGCGGTGCGACATGATCTTATGTTTAGAGTACATGGTCCTTCTGGAAAGGGAGCTCAAGAACATTGAGCTTGATGAAAATGGTAGTGAGACAAAAACGGTGGATGAATTGTTCCTGCCAGTGATGACATTGATCATGTTACTGAAAGCCGCGGCCTGAGCTGAGCCGGGGCCAGTTAGGATCTCCATTCGATGTCTATTGCAAACTACTTGTTCACAGCATCTATTTCTTGTGAGAATTTACCAAGATAGCTGCATCAATTAGGAGATAATTCTATTTGTAAACCCCTGGAACTACCATTTTCCACTGATAAGTACTTAGCAAGGGAAAATTTTTGCTATCCAGGTCACAATCAGTTGCTTCTAAGAATTCTTTTGCTTTGCTGCTTGCAATTGCATACATGCAAAGATATTGCAAAGTAGAACATTTACACAGCTTTGCTAATACTACAGAAGCAGTAATGGAGGCATATGAGAAAAAGCTGAGGCTGGAATAATTTTATTTGTGGATCTTCAAAAGTTGTGAACCTGTAAGGGGATGCTCCATTGTGGAAAGCCAAGCCAAAGCTTTGACCACTCAAGCCCACCACCAGGAGGAAGCAAGTGTCAAACAGGCACAGCAGCAGGCAGCTGGCAGGCAAGAGGACAGACCAACAGCAAGAGGCAGAGCAGGAGGGTGAGAGCAAAGGACAAGGTCATCACTGAGGAGCTTACAGTCAAGCTAGTGTGTAGACCCAGAAGCAATGCTATTGCTAGGACTGGGGATGTTTCATCTCCTAGTCCTACTTATATACTACATTGGACACACTATGACTACTAATGAGTAAGCAATAATCAGCATGAGTAAGCCAGCCAATGGCATAAAGGCCTGCCGACAAGTAGAGTGGGTCCAAAGACCAGCTGATCTGTCAGATGATGATGCCAAGACAGGGAGGAAGCCAGATAGGGCTGGAGCAGTCCAGATGGTGGCTAGATAGGGGTGCTAATATCAACACAGACTAAGCAAGGCTAGAATGGACGGTCTAAGAACTTGTCCCCTGACAGAACCCCAGTAAGTACTTAGCAATGGAAAATTTCTATCTAGATCACATTAGTCACATCTAAGAGACTTACAAGTAGTATGATGAGAGTCTTTGCTTGTAGCAGTAATAGAGGCATTGAACCTGAGGCCAGGCAAATAACAGATAGTCAACCTCATTAAAATCATTGACTCATGGTTAGTAGAACATCTCCAAATGACAGTGTCAGATAATTGGTACATATTAAGAAGAAAACAAAAGAGCAGACCACTAAAGTAAAAGATGGAGCAGAACTGTGATCTCTAGCCCCTGCCTCACATGCAAGGAGATGCACTGTTATTTACAGAATAGCAGTCCATGTAAAAGAGACTGAATTCCAGTATATATACCTGTTATTTACAGAATAACTATGAGACATAAGTACTAAGTTCATGCCAGCAAATACTCAGAACATACCTCAGTCTATGTAAAAGAGACTAAGGTGTATCTGGGACTTGATCTGACTCCATAA
The DNA here is from genome assembly GCA_017657235.1 of Termitomyces sp. T73sscA. Taxonomy (NCBI): domain Eukaryota; kingdom Fungi; phylum Basidiomycota; class Agaricomycetes; order Agaricales; family Lyophyllaceae; genus Termitomyces; species Termitomyces sp. T73sscA. Next base: position 20,238 of record JAGGAP010000483.1, read on the forward strand.
GCACTGCTGCACCTCTGTTACTATATTGGTCTATAACATTATATACCCTCATCACAGCATTCCATGCAACTCTCCACCAACACTCCTTCTAAATCAGCAGACATGCTATGCTTCATAAAAAATGGAAGGCCTTGCATAGCTTTTAGTGCTGTGAACATGGTAATGCCTTTGTGAATAGGTTAGCCAAGTTTTCCTCACTTGAAACATAAGTCAGGTCAATCTTTTCATATTTGACAAGCTGCCTCATGTAGTTGTATTTGACATTGATGTGCTTTATGCAGTTGTAGTTCCATTTGTTCTCTACAATTGTGATTGAGGTGTTGTTGTCCCCTTGTAGCTTTGCTGAATAAGGTCCCTCAGAACCAATCTCTCTCAACCTTGAATACATTCACTGAATGTGCTCTGCTGCCTTCTCTACACATGTACTTTGCTTCTATTGTTGAAGTTGAAACTCTTGCTTGGTACTTGGAGCTCCAGCAGGTAGGCTCATCAGCCTGGATAAATACTACACCTGATATTAACCTTCAATTGTTAGTGTCTTATGCAAAGTCAGAGTTGTAGTATTTGTAAAGATGACCTCTAGAGGTTGTGGCTAGGTCACACAACTGGCAGAGGGAAATCCAAAGTGTATTAGAATACTAATCAGTAATATAGTAATGACTAACACACCTGGTAGAGAAAAATCCAAAGAAAACAAGTCTAAGGATTCCAACTGCTAGGTTAGCAAATTTACTAAGTATTAACCATGGGAAGATGTACCATGAGAAAAATGACATTGGACTTTGTACATGCACAAAACCTGACATAATATTATGTAATCACCAGAAAAACCAGGCCTGAACATGGCTCTAGGCTGCTGAAATGCATTTGAAACAAGAGAAATAAAAGTGAAATATAAAAAAAGAAATGGACTGTGCCTTCAAAGAATACTGGAAAAATCATGTGACATGACATCAGACTCTGCACATGCACAAAACCTGATGCCATATTATATAAGCACAGAAAGCAGCACACAGAAAGGGTTGAAAAAGATAAAAAACTAAAAGTGTTGTACTTAAATGAATGAACTTGAAGAGTATTTTTTTGACAATATTTGTATGGGATGTGGTTGGTATATCCATTGCCTCCATACCCTAGTTTTTAGTGTAATATTGTGTTGAAACTCCAAACTGCAATAATTTATTAGTTAAGATAAACACCTATTAGTAACACATGTATACATAAGTCCTCAATTGAATATAACGAGATGCACCGCGTGCCTTCGGCACGCAGCTAGCATCATGTTGGGGGCTTCGCCCCCAAACCCCCCCATACACAGCCTCCACCCTAACCTCACTTCGTTCGGTTAGGGCTCCAAGTATGTATAAGTAACTCAGCCTCCACCCCAACCTCACTTTGTTCGGTTAGGGCTCCAAGTATGTGTAAGTGAGTGACCTCCACCCCAACCTCACTTCGTTCAGTTAGGGCTCCAAATATGGGCTTAATCCCAGCCTCAACCTTACTTCGTTTGGTCAAGGCCTTGCATTTCCGTTTTCAGTCTTTAATTCCAGCCTCAACCTCACTTTGTTTGGTTAAGGCCTTGCATTTCCATATTCAGTCTTTAATCCCAGCCTCAACCTCACTTTGTTCAATTAAGGCCTTGCATTTCCAATCACCCCCAAACCCCCCCATATGCAGCCTCCATCCCAACCTCACTTTGTTTGGTTAGAGCCCCAAATATGGGCTTAATCCCAGCCTCAACCTCATTTATTACACTAATTTTGCTTATTATCTAGAAATTTTCTTATTTCAATTTGTTAGTAATGTTGGTGGCTCTGCATCCAAACCTCTCCAAATGCAAGGCTTGATCCATCCTCAACCTTACTTTGTTTGATTAAGGCCTTGCATATTGGAATGCAAGACTTGATTCCACCCTCAACCTCACTTCAATCAGTCAAGGCCTTGCTTGATTCCAACCTCAGCCTC